>JAOVYX010018621.1:0-19843 GCA_035668315.1 Drosera spatulata
ATATCATCAACATAGAGCAGTAGGATAATGAAGTTACCATCGACGAACTTCTGAATGAAGACGCAAGAATCTGATGATGTCTTCTTGTACCCATTGTCCACCATAAAGGACTCAAACTTGCGGTACCACTGTCGAGGTGCTTGTTTCAAACCATACAGGCTCTTCTTGAACCTACAAACGAGGTTCTCCTCTCCTTCGACCTGAAACCCTTCAGGCTGCTCCATGTATATCTCCTCCTCTAAGTCACTAAATATAACACAAAAAACAATTTTTATATTTAAATGGATACTAGCGACGAAATCTGTCGCAAAATCATTATTTTTTTATTTAAAAAAAATATTGGAGACGGATTCCATCGATACGTTATATTTTTTCTCATTGAAATGCGTTAATTTAGTTTAAAAATTAGCAATTAACCTTTTAGCGACGGATTTCCATCGCAATTTAATTTGTTTTTTTTTTCTTTTTTTTGGGAATGTGGCGATGGATTTTGTCGCACCTGCTCTTATTTCTTTTGATTTGCTCAAGTAGTTTCATGTTGATGAGATGGGTGTCAGTGGCTATTGGTAGGGCTTGGATGTGAGAGAGGGGTTGTCGGGGGCATGGTGTTGTCGAATTTTGACCACGAGCTTGGTTTGATCAATGGTTTTGGTATTGGTTTCGTTTGGTTCGAATTGTCGGGGTTAATCGAATTCGTATGGTAATCAAATTCGTGGTTCAAATTCGTGTGTTGGATGCTCCTATTAGATGCTTATTAAGATTTGGTCTGAGAAAATAGATTAACTAATCCAAGTGTGAGCATCAGTTTTCTTTTTCCTACAATAGCAAATGAGCACAATCAGTTAGACTCGCTGGATGAAACAGGACAACTGTATGCTGATATGGCTCATTGGCGGTGATGAGAGATTAGTTTATTTCATACTTCTGACAACATCTTTGCATAAACTTTTATTTTAGGAAAAGGATTAGATGCTCTTGTGTTCAGAGGGCAAGACTCCAGTCTCTCGCGTTACACCCAGAAAATACCGTGTAAACCACTCAAATCTCTTCAAAACACTTAAAAATCAATGAAAAGTGATAAAAACACCATAAAACAACCTCAAATCACTTTGAAATGCTGGAATATACAAAAATAGTTTCAAAACACTTAAAACCAAATAAAAAGTGCAAAAAACCAAAAAATAACCTCAAATCACTTGAAAATACACGAATCTATCAAAGAGCCTTGAAAGCACCTTAAAATACTCTAAAGTACTTGAAAAGTTTGAAAACACCATAAAATAGCTCAAATCTCTTCAAAATACTAAAAAACAAATGAATAGTTGTAAAAACATCATAAAACAACCTCAAGTAAATTCAAAATGCAAGAATATATCAAAATAGATTAGAAATGACCTTAAAACACTTAAAAAACCTTGAAAAGACTTAAAACACCCTAAAAAGGAGAAAAATCTCCGAAAGACCTCAAAGACAAATGAAAAAGGATAATAAACATCATGAAACCACCTCAAATCTTTCCAAAATTGAACAATCTATCAAAAGAGCCTTTAAATGACGTTAAAACACTCAAAGACATACTAAAAGGCGAAAGACACCATAAAAACAACTCAAATATATTCGCATCTCTCAGAAAATTGAATGACGAACGGTGAAAACGCAATAAAACAACCTCAAATAACTTGAAAATGCAACAATCTATCAAAAGAGCCTTGAAATGACATTAAAACAGTCCTGAACACTTGAAAAGGATAAAAACACCATAACAACAACTCAAATCTCTTCAAAAGCTCAAAAAGCATTGAAAAAGGCTAATAAACATCATTAAAGAACCTTATCAGTTCAAAGCGGAAGAATCTATCAAAAGTGCCCGAAAATGGGGATAAAACACTCAAAAGCACATGAAAAGGTTAAAAACACCATAAAAACAACTCAAATCTCTTCAAAACACTTAAAAACAAATGAAAGTGTTAAAAACACTATAACTTAACCACAAATCACTTGAAAACACAAGAAAATAATATAATATAATAGTTTCAAAACATTAATAAACTAAAATGGAAAAAGCTAATAAACATAATAAAATAACCTCAACTCACTAGAAAACGGAGGAAATCTATCAAAATAGTTTCAGAACACCTAAAAAAATGAGAAAGGAAAATAAACACAACAAAACAGCCTCCAATCACTTAAAAACGAATGAATCTATCAAAATAGCCTTTAAAGGACCCAATTACACTCAAAAACACTTCAACAGGAATAAAACACCATAAAAAAAAGTCAAATCTCTTCAAAACACTCAAAAACAAATGAAACGTGGTAAAAACACAATAAAACAACCTAAAATAACTTGAAAACGCAAAAATGTCTCAAAAAGAAAAAAAAATCTTAAGACACTTAAAAAGACATGAAAAGGCTAAAAACACAATAAAAACAACTCTAATCTCTTAAAAACCTCAAAAACAAATGAAAAATGCTTATAAACATCATAAAACCACATCAAATCACTTCAAAATGCAAGAAACAACAAAAGAGTCTTGAAATGACCATAAAACACTCGAATACATATGAAAGGCTAAAAAAGCCAATAAAACAACTCAAATCTCTTCAAAACCCTTGAAAAACACTATAAACAACCTCAAATAACATGAAAAATGCAAAAATCTATCAAAAGAGCCTTGAAATAACCTTAAAACACTCAAAACCACTTGAGAAGGCTAAAAACACCATTAAAAGAATTCAAATCTTTTAAAAAGCTCAAAAATAATTGAAAAAGGCTAATAAATATCATAAAACAACCTCAAATTTCTTAAAAACATAAGAAACTATCAAAATAGCCTTCAAATAACCTTAAAACACTCAAAAATAAATGAACGGGCTAAAAACCCAATAAAAAGAGCCTTCACATGACCTTAAAACACTCAAAACCATTTGAGAAGGCTAAAACCATCATAAAAACTACTCAAATCTCTTTAAAACCTAAAGACTAACAAAAACAGCTTAAAAACACCATAAAACAACATCAAATCTCTTACAAATGCAAGAATTTGTCAAAACAGCATTGAAATTACATTAAAACACTCAGAACGACTTGAGAAGGCTAAAAACACCATAAAAACAACTCAAATCTCTTAAAAACATAAAAAAAATATTGAAAAACACTCATAAACATCTTTAAACAACCTCAAATCACTTCAAAACGCAAGAAACTGTAAAAAGAGTCTTGAAATAACCTTAAAACACCCAAAAACGTGAAAACACTCAAACCTCAGAAGACTTGAAAATACTAGAAACTATCAAAAGAGCCTTGAAATGACCTTAAAACACTCGAAAGCACTTGAGAAGGCTAAAAACATCATAAAAACAACTCAAATCTCTTTGAAACCTAAAGACTAACAAAAAGAGCTTAAAAACACCATAAAACAACATCAAATCTCTTCAAAATGTAAGAATATATCAAAACAGCATTGAAATTACCTTAAAACTCTCAGAACCACTTGAGAAGGCTAAAAACACCATAAAAACAACTCAAATGTCTTAAAAACCTAAAAAGCTATTGAAAAACAATCATAAACAACTTAAAACAACCTCAAATCACTTCAAAACGCAAGAAACTATAAAAAGAGTCTTGAAATGACCTTAAAACACTCAAAAACAAATGAATGAATTAAAAACACCATAAAACATTCTCAAATAACTTAAAAACCCATGAAGCTATCAAAATAGTCTTGAAATTATCTTAAAACGCTAAAAAAGAACACAAGAATAAGTTAAAAACGCTCGAATATCAAATCTCTTCAAAATGCCTGAATCTCTTCAAGACACTAAAAAAATTGAAAACTGATAAAAACACCATAAAAACAATGTCAAAAAAAAATTGAAAACGCATAAATCTATATAAAAAAAAGCCTTGAAATAACCTTAAAATACTTAAAACCACTTGAAAATACTAAAATCACCATACAAAAAAACTCCAATCTCTTAAAAACCCCAAAACCAAATGAAAAGGGACGATATACATCATAAAGCAACCTCAAATCTCTTCAAAATGCAAGATTCTTTTAAAAAACCCTAGAAATGACCTTAAAACAATCATAACACTTGAAAAGGCTAAAAATGCTAGAAAAACAACTCAAATCTCTTAAGAACCTTTAAACAATTCAAAAAGGCTTATAAACATCATCAAAATATCCCCAAATCTCTTCAAGACGCAAGTATCGAGCAAAAGAGCCTTAAACTGACATGAAATAACATGAATACACAAGAATCTTTCAAAGGAACCTTGAAATGACCTTAAAACACTCAGAAACAAAAAAAAGGCTAAAAACACCATAAAGACAACTTAAATCTTTTCAAAACCTCAAAAGCAAACAAAAAAGGCTAATAAACATCGTAAAACAACCTCGAATCTCATCAAAACACAAGAAACTATGACAAGAGCCGTGAAATACCTTAAAACACTCAAAAACACATGAAAAGGCTAAAAGCACCATAAAGCGACCTCCCATAAATAGAAAACGCAAGAAACTATCAAAAGAGCCATGAAATGACTTTAAAACACTCAAAAACACTTGAAAAGACCAAAAACACCATAAAAACAACTCAATTTTCATCAAAACACTTAAATACAAATAAAAAGTGCTAAAAACAACATAACACAATCTCATATCACTTTGAAACGCATGAATCTATCAAAATAATTTACAAGCAGTAAAAAAAATAAATGCAAAAGGCTGATAACACCATAAAATAACCACGAAGCGCTTGAAAAAGTATAAATCTATCAAAATAGCATTAAAAGGACCCTAAAACACTCAAAAACACTTCAAAAGTCTTAAAATACCATAAAAACAACTCAAATCTCTTCAAAACACACAAAAACAAATGATTTGGGGTATAAACAACATAAAACAACATCAAATAATTTGAAGATATTAGAATCTATAGAGAGAGCCTTGAATGACCTTAAAACACTCAAAAACTCATGAAAAGGCTAAAAACACCATAAAAACAACTCAATTTTTTTCAAAACACTTAAAAACCAAAGAACAATGCTAAAAACACCATAACACAACCTCAAATCACTTAAAAACGTAAGAATCCATCAAAATAGTTTCATATGACTAAAAGCCAAATGAAAAAAGTTAATAAGCACCATAAAACAACCTCAAATCGCTAAAAAACGCAAGGATCTATCAAAATAGTTTCAAAGCAGTAAAAAAATGGAATAGGTTTATAAATACCATTAAATAACCTAAAAATCACTTGAAAACGCATGAATTGATCAAAATAGCCTTGATAGGACGTTAAAACATTGAAAAACACTTCAAAAGGCTTAAAAAATCTTGAAAACAACTCAAATCTCCTCAAAAAAGTCAAAAACAAATGAATAGACTAAAAATACAATAAAACAACCTCAAATAACTTGAAAACACAAGAAACTACCAAAAGAGGCTTCAAAAGGACCACAAAACACTCAAAACCACTTTGAGAAGCCATACAAAATCTTAAATGCAACTCAAATCTCCTCATAAACGTGAAAAACAAATGAATATGTTAAAAGTACCATAAAACAACCACAAATAAGTTGAAAACACAAGAAACTATCAAAAGAGCCTTAGAATGACCTTAAAACATTCAAAACCACTTGAGAAGACTAAAAACACCATAAAAAAACAACTCAAATCTCATAGAAACCTAAAAATTAATGAAAAAGACTTATAAACATCTTGAAACAACCTCAAATCACTTCAAAACGCAAGAAACTATAACAAGAGTCTTGAAATGACCTTAAAACACTCAAAAATAAATGAAAGGGCTAAAAACACCATAAAACATTCTCAAATAATTTGAAAACGCATGAAACTATCAAAACAGTCTTGAAATTACCTTAAAACGCTAAAAAAACCACAAGAATAGGTAAAAAACAGCCGAATCAAATCTCTTCAAAATGCATAAATCTCTTCAAAACACTCAAAAACAATTTAAAAATTGGTAAAAACACCATAAAACAACCTCAAATAAGTTCAAAACGCAAAAATCTACAAAACAAAAAGTCTTGAAATGACCATAAGACAACTAGAACACTTGACAAGGTTAAAAACACCATAAAAACAACTTAAATCTCTTAACAACCTCAAAAACAATTGAAAAAGGCTTATAAACATCATAAAGCATCCCCAAATCTCTTCAAAACGCAAGAATCTATCAATAGAGCCTTCAATTGACTTCAAATAACTTGAAAACACTAGAATCTATCAAATAAGCCTTGAAATGACCTTAAAACACCCAAAAACAATGGAAAAGGCTAAAAACACCATAAAGACAACTTAAATCTTTTCAAAACCTCAAAAGCAATTGAAAAATGCTAATAAACAATGTAAAATAACCTTGAATCTCTTCAAAACACAAGAAACTATGAAAAGAGCCTTGAAATGACCTTAAAACGCACAAAACACATGAAACGGTTAAAAGCACCATAAAACAACGTAAAATAATTTGAAAAAGTAAGAAACTATCAAAAAAGCCTTGAAATGCCGTAAAACACTCAAAAACAATTTAAAAGGCTATAAACACCATAAAAACAACTCAATTCTTTTCAAAACACTTAAAAACAATAAAAAAAGTGCTAAAAACAACATAACACGACCTCAATCAGATTAAAATGCATGAATCTATCAAAATAGTTTTCAAACACTGAACAACAAATGGAAAAGAATAATATGCACCATAAACAACCTCGAAACACTTGAAAAAGTGTGAATCTATCAAAATAGCTTTGAAAGCACCCTAAAACACTCAGAAACACTTCAAAAGTCTTAAAACACCATAAAAACAACTCAATTCTATTCAAAACACACAAAAACAAATGAATTGGGGTAAAAACATTATAGAACATTCTCAAATCACTTGAAGACAAAAGAATCTATAGATAGAGCCTTGAATGACCTTAAAACACTCAAAAACTCATGAAAAGGCTACAAACACCATAAAACAAATCAATTCTCTTCAAAACACTTAAAAATCAATGAAAAGTGCTAAAAACACCATAACATAACATCAAATCACTTGATAACATAAGAATTTATCAAAATAGTTTCAAAAGACTAAAACACAAATGAAAAAGGCTAATAAACACCATAAAACAACCTCAAATTGCTTAAAAACGCAAGAATCTATCAAAATAGTTTCAAAACACTTAAAAAGCAAATGAAGAAAGGTTATAAACACCATAAAACAACCTCAAATCACATGAATCTATCAAAATAGCCTTGAAAGGACCGCAAAACACTGAAAAAATAATTCAAAAGGCTTAAAAAATCTTTAAAACAACTCAAATCTCCTCAAAACAGTCAAAATCAAATGAATAGGATAAAAACATCATAAAATAACCTCAAATAACGTGAACCCCAAGAAACTATCAGAAGAGCCTTGAAATTGTTTGAGTGGAAACCTCAAACAACCTCAAATATGCTTGGTGTTTTAGTGAAAATAGGGTTTTCTGAAATTGTTAGGGCACACGTATTGCCACAAAAGATTGGTATTTTTTGAAAACTCAATCCCTTAATCTGAAAGTTGGGATTTAATCCATCGTATCTGTGCAGTATAGCAACCTGCGATAACAAACTCTGCTCTTGCCATAGAGGTAGAAACAGTCGTTTGCTTCTTCTGACCCATGATACAAGTCTTGCACCTAAGAATTGGCTTGTTCCACTTGTGCTCTTTCTATCAACTCTATATACTTCAAATTCTACATCTGAATAACTCATTAGTACAAAATCTGATTCCTTTGGATGTCAAACACTCATATCAGGAGTTTCTTGGAGATATCTTAGGATTCTCTTGACTTTAGTAAAAATCTGGTAAACTTGCTCTCATCAAGAAACATTGTAAAAATGTCAGCAATTTATTTTTCTATAGAATTATGCTCTAGTTAACGTGTCCTTTTTGTACATGATCCCTGATAATATGATATCTGACATCAATGTACTTGGTCCTTGGGGGAAAAACAGGGTGTTTGAAATTGCTATTGCACACGTATTATTATAAAAGATTGGTATTTTTTGAAAACTCAATCCCACAATCTGAAAGCTGGGATTTAATCCATTGTATCTGTGTAGTATAGCGCTATGCTGCAACATACTTTGCTTTTATAGTAGAGGTAGAAACAGTCATCTGCTTCTTACTGAATGATGAGTATAAATATACTCATAGTTTTCTAGGGTATCTTCCTTTGTTTAGTGTGTTTTAAGTCATGTCTCTTATTGTTTTAGATTAGTTTGGTACCTTGGACGTTGGTACCTTGGACGTTGGTACGCCTCTTTGTATGGTTTTTATGCAAATATGGCCGTGTAAAGAGAGGTTTTGATGTTCCATGAAAATGAATCTATGTGTTTGAAGTGACTATAGAGATTTTGAAGACTTTAAAGATGTTTAGATGCGCATCGATGAAGTTTAAGATGAAGTTTTTAGTTATAAAGACGTTCCTAATGCATATGAAGACGTTCGTGATTGTTTCGATTCGTTTTGGAGCTGTTTTGATGACTATATGAAGTGTCATGATCGCACCAAGCTTGATCACGATCGTTACAAGAGCAAAAAATCAACCAGAGCAGTTTTGACCTTGGTCACGATCGTGACGGCCTCTAGTTTTCATCCAAAGATGAACTAGCACGATGGTCACGATCTTGACCAGGTCCGTCACAAGATGACGTTATAATCGAATGATATTTTGAGATTTCAAAGCGATTTTCTCTAGATTTCGAAGGGTTCTCATATTTTTCTATAAATACACTATGTTATGCTCGTTTCTGGCATCTAGCCTTCGTTCATAGCCATCGTTTTTAGCATTTAGTTAGATCACAAACATCTTTATTCTTCGTTCGTGTTGCTCGGATTGGATTTTCCGAGTTGTTTAGATTTGGATTGTTGTTCTCTAGACCTTATTCATTGGTTTGTAAGTACTTTGTTAGTAATTTTTTCACTTTAGTCATTGGATTCAATCAATATTGGTTATGATGACTACTATCGCATATTTATCCATGTTTGCATTGCTTTCCAATTGAATGAGTGAGTACTTTGTTAGTAGGTCGTAATGACTCAAAGCTAAGGGATTATGAGATCTGTTTTATGTAGTTATTGAATTTGACTTATTTTATATGAATGATGTCAAAGATTAGAGGTTTATCATAGTTGACGTATGATTTCATTAGATTGACCATCTAAATGACTTTATATATTGATTATAATAGGGTTAGCTTATGAATGTTTCTAAAATGGTCCCTTAGATGTGTTGATAGATCGATTTAGCTAATGATTTGAAGGGGGCTGGTCATATTAAGAAGCAACTAGATAAGTGACAGTCCCGAGGTAGCTTGCAGCGAGACTAGAAAGGGGCTGAATAGTCTCTTTTTTTGTTCAAGTTTGCTGTCAAACTAACAAAGGTTAGTTAGACAGTAGAGTTGATCTTAGCTTATTTTAGTAATGCGGAACCTTACATGCAGAAATGTTAGTTCCATTTAACTTACTGTTAGTTGAAGTTGATTATTAGTAGGGTTAAATGTAATGAAAGCAGCAAAGTAAAAACACAATGGTTTTTATACAGGTTAGATGTATATCTAAAATACGCCTATTTTCCTTACTCAAGTCTTTCCTTGATTATCAGAGTGATAGATCAAAGGGATAGCGCTACGTGTGATTGTTTTAGACTCATAATCATTTAGTCAATTTACAACGAGTAAATGACAATACAAACCGATTACAAGCCATTGTTGAACTCATACATTCCTTCTCCTCAACAAGACTCGGAACAGCCTCTTGGAATCGTCTGTCTAACATTGGTGCTATTCAACACTGCCTTCCATAGCCGGCTCAAATCTTCAGCTATCAACTTCTTTCTTAGCTCACTTGAAACCTTACTGCACTTATCTTTTCAGAGCAAAAAAGATTCAACAATTCAAAAGTATACAGAATCTTGGACATTGCCACTATAATTATAGGCAACCCAAAATTTCAAGCCATTGTTGAACTTGTCCTTTCTTGAAAACGTCACTTCCATACCATCCTGACATCATATTCACCGACCAGTGACATCTGGTGTTGATGCAGAGAAGTACGCTGACACAACACAAAAAGGCAACCCATTACCTCTGACTTCATTTGAACCCTTCTATAGTCCCCAGCCTTGCCACTCCCCAACCTTGCTACAGTAACCTCACAGAATAAATTTAGAGTCAACCTTCCATTCATCTGAACCCTTTTGTTAACCTCAACCTTACTATCCATAGCCTTGCTGCAGTAACCTTCGTCAACAAAAAGCAATTTAGGATCAACCATTCCTTGCTGGAGAGGCCAAAATGCCAACCCTTATTGTCTCTTTAGTCATGAAAGATTACCAACCTTGCTGTGTTCCTCTTTAAACCGGCCTTGTTGCATCCCTCTCTAAACCAGCCTTATTGTACTCCCATTGTAGCCTCACTTTCCTAGCGGACCAACCTCAGCCTTGGTGCGTATTGGGATATTCTAAGACTAGAGTTTGTTTATCAATCAATTTCTTATGCATCACGGGTTTTACTCAACAATAAGTTATAGACCAAGCTATCTTGCTCTAGTTTAACTAGGGTCTTTTGACATATGAGTGATAGACCAATCTATGTTGCTATTTTATTCATGATTCGTATGTTCCTTGTTTGATTCGATTGTCAATTCTATATATTCATACTATCATGCTATATATGGTAGATGATTAGTTTAGTTATTCAAGCTATTTTGGTAATTAATACTCTAGTGAAAGAGATTAAAGGTATCAATCTACTGTTTTATTTCTGTGGCGCTCTATACACGAAAATTATGATATTTTTGCTTTTAATATGTGTTTTACAAATAATAGTGCATTTTTTCTTCAAATACAGGGCTTCGGGAAGATGATGGTGTCGTTATCGATGATCGAGACGACGATAGCTTTAAAGTGATGGTGTTGTTTTAAGACGCATTGTTTTGAACAGTGCATCTTAAAAATGTGCTTTGTATATACATATATGAGCCCTATTTTAGGTAGTGAAGTCGTGGTAGATGAGGCCGACGTTGTTTCCTTTGTCATTGTCGATTTTTTTAGCACTATTTAGAAGATAATCGTGGCAAGTGCATTTTATTTCAATATATGAGCATTGTTTGTTCCGGGAATGACAACGACGTGAACCAATTACTAGGGTCATGTGTAGACTGTTTGTTACGAGGGCAAAAGTGACAGCGATGACGGATTACGGTTAGATTTAGGGTTAGATCTAGGATTATAATTAGGATTGAGATGATTATTGTTAATTATAATCTATTGTAATAAAGGATTATAATCTATTATAATAATCTATTTTCATATTTTGATTGAGGAAAAATATGACCATGATTTGAATTTTTAACTAATTGGTAATAAAAATTTTACACTATGACCTAATGGTAATTAATGAAATAAAAGAAAACAATTGATAATTCTCTCTAATTTTATACTATTTCTTTTTATTAATATTCTAATATGGTAAAACATTACAAACACTATCAACTAGAGTGTAAATTACCCATATGTTGCTTCTTTCTTTCATAATTATCAACTAGTGATAGTCATTTTATTTTTTTTACTAACTGGTGTGTTTTTTAAAATTAATAACATTATTCCCAATCCTACCCTTAATCTACCTATATATAATTCAATCAAGACCCTAACTAATCAAAACACTATCCTCTCAACCTCCACCCCGACCACTCCATGACAACAACATGGCTGCCGCCCTATCGTCGCAGCCCTCCTCACCGCCCCCCTCTCCACCGTCGCGCTCTTTGTAGCACAATGCCGTCGTTCCCATCCACGTGTTGGCACCGTTAAGGTGTTTCTTACCCTCCGTTCCCATTTTCGTCGTTCATAAGCCATGCATCGTCACCGTCGGAGATGGAAGATGAAATCCGGGAAGCTTGTGGCCTACAAACGAATATCTTTTGTGATGAGTGGAGGACACGGTGGAGCATCATGTTCGACAAGAACTCACTGGTCGATGTTGCCTCATCAATTCCCGCAATAGCTTTAGTGGCCCCTTTGAACAATGCTTCTTGGTGAATGATGAGCAAAAACATGGTTTTGTCTAAAGAGTGTGGATTAAGGAACAAGAAGATCATTGAATTCATGAGAACAGTGCACAATTTAAGGCACTATTATACACAATGCACGTTTTAAATTCATGGATCTACTCACAGATCATAAAATTGGCCAAAAGTTTTTCGCTTCCAATAAAACCTAGCCCTAAACCCCAAATTCTCTTCCAAATCATCCCAAAAAATTCGATCCATTTTTTACCTTCAGTCTCGGAAGTACTTGTTAATTATAGACTCAAAACTCAAGGAAACGAAAGCGACCTTGAGCACAAGGAAAACTTGAAGGAGAAGCCACGCAACAGATGGATCGAATTCCTGCTGGACAAATCAAGAGCAATAACATGGGAGAAGTTGATGCTTTTCGGGGAACTTTTCTAAACAATGCGGGTTTCCGTAATATAATCGAGAGCATTTTATTTGCATATATGAGCATGGTTTGTTCCAAGAGTGACAACGACAGGCACTGGCGACGAAACGCACATACACACTGTTAATTCCGAGGAGGAATGCTGTATTAATAGCGACGTTAAGTTTTCGGGTTTCGGACGATTCATATAATTTGTAATCTATTGCAATAATTTATTTTTATCCTAAGTGAGGACAAATAAGACCATAATTTGAATTTGATAACTAATTGGTTATAAATTTTTGTACTATGACCTATCGGTAATTAGTAAATTTAAAAACAACTAGTTGGTAATTCTTTCTCTCTTTTAAATATTTCAAGTAATATGATATAAACAATGCGAAAGCATAGTATTCCCTCAATCCCAAAATTTTTGCAACGGCACACACTTCGATGTTGAGTTTGTGACGATCAAACATCATTTTCAATAAAATTGTTATCAAACATTAATGATAAATTTAGTTATGAACTTCAATCCTATTTAAAAAATATTTTCTGACATCGTTACAAACAAGAACAACACATTTCGAAGTACGTGTCGTTGCAAAAATTTTGCGACGGAGAAAGTAAAAATATAGCTCAACTCCTTAATTTAATTTAGCTATAAATGTTGAAATATTTCGAAAAATGTGTGTAAAACAATCAATATGTATAAATCTTTTCTACGACATATATACATGTTATATTTAGATTAATTTAATATTATTCCTTTTCATTTGTATTTGAAAATGACGAAACGTTGTACTTTATCTGTTCTCAAAAGAATTGCAACAGTTATTAAATTGGGATGTCCCACATAAATTATAACATTACTCTATTTGAAAATTTTACTTCTACAAAATACCAAAACATGAATACTTTTTACTTTATATCACATCAACTCATCCCACTATCTTTTATTCTTATTTTTTTTTTCATTCCTCTCACGATATAAGTCAAAGAGCAAATTAGTCTTTACAATAAGAATCAAAACATATACTTTCTTCCTCCCATAACTCTTGCAGCGGTTTGGCACAGAACGGTTTTTTATGTATGTGTTGTATATGGCATATTTTGATTAGTATATTGTGCTTTTTGATGATGGTGATGGGGTTGATGTGAAAAGATTAAAGAGAATGAGGGAGAAGATAATAGAGTTTAGTGGGATGTTGTGGTTATTTTAACATAAAATTATTTAAGGAAATAAAGTAAGTGTTGTAAGATTTATGAGACGGTCCAAAATAGAAAATGTTGGAAGAATGATGAGACGAAGGGAGTATAAATTATTGTAGTAAGTCAACCGATTATAATTTTTTGGAGAGGAAGGGAGTAAAATATGTGGGAGGAGGGAGTAAGGTAACATTTTGGATTCTACGGTTGATATGAACCATGGAATACAGATAAGGCATCACACTCTCAAACCCCAACCCAGTCATCATTGTCCTCGTCGGAACACACAAAGACCTTTCACCACTCACACAAAAATGGCAGCCTCCATCAATTTCCTCACCACATCACTCTCATGCCTCTCCCTCTCATCAACCTCCCACCAACATAATTGCATCCCCACCTCAAAACCCATAATCTCCTTCATTTCTGCACCAACACACTATCTTTTTATAGATTCTAGAGTTGTGAAAAGATTTGAGGTTGTTGTATGAAGTTTATTATCCTTTTTCATTTGTTTTTTACATTTTTGAGATATCTTATTCGTTTTTATGGTCATTTTAGCTTTTTCAAGTGTTTTTTAGTGTTTTAAGTTTATTTCAAGAATATTTTGATAGATTCTTACAGGTTACAAGTTAGTTGAGGATGTTTTATGCTTTTTTATCACTTTTCATTCGTTTGTGAGTGTTTTGAAGGGATTTGAGTTGTATTTATGCTGCTTTTAGCTTTTTGATAGATTCTTGCTTTTTTCCAGATTTGCGTGTTCCCTATATTTCACAAATGGATCTCAAGTAACATAAAAGCGCAAGTAACAATGAGAAAAACCTTTAAATGACCATAAAACACTCAAAAAAAATTGAAAAGGCTAAAAACACCATAAAACCAACTCAAATCTCTTCAAACCACACAAAACCGAAATGAAAAGAGGTAAAAACATCATGAAACAGGCTTAAATAACTTTAAAACGTAAGAATCTATGAAAAGAGCCTTGAAATGACCTTAAAACACGCAAAAACACCATTTAAAAAAAGCTAAGAGCACCATAAAATAACCTCAAATAACTTGAAACCGCAAGAAACAATGACAAGAGCATTGAAATAAGGTTAAAACACTCGAAAACACATGAAAACGCTAAAAACACCATAAAAACAACTCAAATCTATTCAAAACACACAAAAACAAAGGAAAAGTGGCTAAACCACCATAAAACAACCTTAAATCACTTGAAAACGTAAGAATCTATCAAAAGAGCTTTGAAATGACATTAAAACACTCAAAAACACATGAAAAGGATAAAAACATCATAAAACAACCTCAAATAACATGAAAACACTAGATACTATGAAAAGAGCGTTCAAACGAGCTTAAAATGTTTAAAAAAAGAAGAAAAGCACTAAAAACATCATAACACAACCTCAAATCTCTTTAGAACATACAAAAACGAATGAAAAGTGATAAATCACCGTAAAACGTCTTGAAGTAACTTGAAAACGCAAAAATTTTTCAATAGAGCCTTAAAAAGACCTTAAAACACTCAAAAACACATGAAAAAGATAAAAACACCATAAAACAACCTCAAATAACTTGAAAACGCAAGAAACAAGGAAAACAACCATGAAATGATCTTAAAACAGTCAAAAACTAATGAAAAGGATAAAAGCACCAAAAAATAGCAACTCAAATCATTCAAAACACACAAAAAGGAATTAAAAGTGGTAAAAACCCCATTAAACCGTCTGAATTAACTTGAAAACACAAGAATACATCAAAAAAAACCTTGAAATGACCTAAAAACATTCAGAAACACTTGAAAAAGCAGAAAGCAGCATAAAAAAAATCAAATCTCTTCGAAACACAAGCAACTATCAGAAAGGCCTTTAAATGACCACATGAAAAGGCAAAATCCTTAAAAAAATAAGAAATCAAATAACTTGAAAACGCAAGAACCTACGAAATTAGCCTTGAAATGAGTTTAAGACACTCAAAAACACTTGAGAAGGAAAGGAACTACGAAAAGAGCCTTGAAATGAATTTAAAACACTAAAAAACACATGAAAAGGTTAAAAACACAATAAAAACAAATCTAAACTCTTTAAAACACACAAAAACGAAAGAAAAGTGATTAAAACACAGTAAAACACCCTCAAGTAACTTAAAAACGCAAGTAACTATGAAAAGAGCATTTAAATGACCTTAAAACACTCAAAAATAAATGAAAAGGCTAAAAACACCATAAAACAACCTCAAATAACATGAAAATACAAGAACCTATGAAAAGGGCCTTGAAATGAGGTTATAACACTAAAAAACACTTGAAAAGGCTAAAAACACAATAAAAACAACTCAAATGTCTTCAAAACACAAAAAAACAAAAAAAAAAAACGAATGAAAAGGGGTAAAAACACCATAAAACAGCCTGAAATAACTTGAAAACACAAGAATCGATAAAAAGAAGCCTTGAAATAACCTTAAAACACTCAAAACACATGAAAAGGCTAAAAATAGCAAAAAAAATCTAAAATAACATGAAAAAGCAAGAAAGAACGAAAACAGTCATGAACTGATCTTAAGAAAGACAAAAACACATAAAATGGCTAAAAATATCACAAAAAAAAAAAAAAACAATTCAAATCTCATCAAAACACACAAAAAAAAAATGAAAAGTGTTAAAAACTTTATTAAGCAACCTCAAATAAATTTAAAATACAATAATCTATCAAAAGAGCTTTGAAATGACATAAAAACACTCAAAACCACATGAAAAGGTTAAATAAGCAAGAAACTGTGAAAAGAGCCTTGAAATGAGCTTAATACACTCAAAAACACTTTAAAGACTTAAAACACCACGAAAACAACTCAAATCTTTTAAAAACCTAAGAAACAAATGAAAAAGGCTTATAAACATCATAAAACAACCTCAAATCTCTTCAAAACACATGTAACTATAAAAAAAGCCTTTAAATGACCTTAGAACACTCAAAGCCATATGAAAAGGCTAAAACCATAAAAAAAACTCGAGAATCTATGAAAAGAACCTCGAAATGACCTTAAAACACTCAAAAACACATGAAAAAAAAGCTAAGAACACCATAAAATAACCTCAAATAACTTGCAAACGCAAGACACAATGAAATAAGCTTAAAACACTCGAAAACAATTGAAAACGTTAAAAACACCATAAAAACATCACAAATCTCTTCCAAACACACAAAAACGAAGGAAAAGTGGCTAAACCACCATAAAGCCATCTCAAATCACTTAAAAACTACAAGAATCTATCAAAAGAACCTTGAAATGACACTAAAACACTCAAAAACACATGAAAAGGATAAAAACATCATAAAACAACTTCAAATAACATGAAAACGCTAGATACTATGAAAAGAGCATTCAAACGAGCTTAAAACGTTTAAAAAATAAATGAAAACTACTAAAAACACGATAACACAACCTCAAATCTCTTTAGAACACACAGAACGAATGAAAAGTGGTAAATCACCGTAAAACATCCTGAAGTAACTTGAAAACGCAAGGATCTTTCAATAGAGCCTTGAAAAGACCTTAAAACTCAAAAACACATTAAAAAGGAAAGAAACACCATAAAACAACCTCTAATTACTTGAAAACGTAAGAAACAACGAAAACAGCCATGAAATGATCTTGAAACAGTCAAAAACTAATTGAATGGATAAAAACACCAAAAAAAACAACAACTCAAATCCTTCAAAACACACAAAAAGGAATTAAAAGCGGTAAAAACAGCGTAAAATCGCCTTAAATAACTTGAAAACACAAGAATCCATCAAAAAAGCCTTGAAATGACATTAAAACATTAAAAAACACTTGAAAAGGCTGAAAGCACCACAAAAACAACTCAAATCTCTTAAAACCTCAAAACAAATGAAAAAGGTTTATGAACGTCATAATACAAGCTCAAATCTCTTCAAAACGCAAGTAACTATCAAACGAGCCAAGAAATGGCCTTAAAAGACTTAAAAACACATTAAAAGGCTAAAAACACAATAAAACAATATCGAATAACTTTAAAACACACGAAACTATGAAAAGAGCGTTGAAGTGAGCTTAAAACACTCAAAAACACTTGACAAGTCTAAAAAAACAATAAAACAACCTCAAATCTTTTTAAAACACAGAAAAATGAATAAAAAGTGGGAAAAAAAACACTGTAAAACGGTCTCAATTAACTACAATATGCAATAATCAATCAAAAGAGCCTTGAAATGAGCTTAAAACAATCATAAACACATGAAAAGGCTAAAAACACCATAAAACAACCACAAATAACTTGAAAACGTAAAAAACAACGAAAACAGCCTTGAAACGACCTTAAAACACTCAATAACACATGAAAAAGATAAAAACATCATAAAAACAATTCAAATCTCTTTAAAACACACAAAAACAATTGAGAAGTGGTAAGAAACATCGTAAAACAGGCTGAAATAACTTGAAAACGCAAGAATCTATCAAAAAAGCCTTGAAATGACCGTAAAACACTTAAAACCACTTCAAATGGCTAAAAATAGCAAAAAAATAAAACAACCTAAAATAACTTGAAAAAGTAAGAAACAACGAAAACAATCTTGAACTGATCTTAAAAAAAGACAAACCCATGAAAAGGCCAAAAACGCCAAAAAAAACAAAAAAGCAATTCAAATCTAATCAAAATACAGAAAAACGAATGAAAACCGATAAAAACATTATAAAACAACCTCAAATAACTTGAAAATGCAATAATCTGTCAAAAGAGCCTTGAAATGACCATAAAAAACTCAAAACCACATGAAAAGGTTAAACAAGCAAGAAACTGTGAAAAGAGCCTAGAAATGAGCCCAATACACTCAAAAACACTTTAAAAGGCTTAAAACACCACGAAAACAACTCAAATCTTTTAAAAACCTCAGAAACAAATGGAAAAGGCTTTTAAACATCATAAAAGAACCTCAAATCTCTTCAAAACAGATGTAACTATAAAAAACGCCTTTAAATGACCTTAGAACACTCAAAGCCACATGAAAAGGCTAAAACCATAAAAAAAACGCAAGAATCTATGAAAAAGGCCTTGAAATGACCTTAAAACACTCAAAACACATGAAAATGCTAAAAATAGCACAAAAAAAACCTAAAATAACTTGAAAAAGCAAGAAAGAATGAAAATTGTCTTGAAATGATCTTCAGAAAGATGAAAACATAGGAAAAGTATAAAAATACCAAAACAAAAAAATAACAGTTCAAAACTCATCAAAACACACAAAAACGAATAAAAAGTGATAAAAACATTATGAAACAACCTCAATTAAATTGAAAACGCAATAATCTATCAAAAGAGACTTTAAATGACCATAAAACACTCAAAACCACATAAAAAGGTTAAACAAGCAAAAACTGTGAAAAGAGCCTTCAAATGAGCTTAATACACTCAAAAACACTTGAAATGGCTTAAAAGACACGAAAACAGCTCGAATCTTTTTAAAACCTCTGAAAGAAATGAAAAAGGCTTATGAACAACACAAAACAACCTCAAACCTCATCGAAACACATGTAACTATCAAAAAAGCTTTTAAATGACCTTAGAGCACTCAAAGCCACATGAAAAGGCTAAAACCATTATAAAAGAAAAAGAACTCAAATAACTTGAAAATGCAAGAAACTACGAAAAGATCCTTGAAATGAGCTTAAAACACTCAAAAACACTTGAAAAGACTTAGAACACCATTAAAAAACTCAAATCTCATCAAAACACCCAGAAACAAAAGAAAAGGGGTAAAACCATCATAAAACATCATCAAATCACTTAAAAATGCAATAATATATCAAAAGAGTCTTGAAATGACGTTGATACACACAAAACCAATCGAAAAGGTTCAAAACACCACAAAACATCCTCAAATAACTTGAAAGCACAAGAATCTATGAAAAGAGCCTAGAAATGATTTTGTGCTAATACACATATTTGTGCTAATAAAATACAATCCCGAAAATATTCAAAACTAACAATGAAACAAATATCCACGCGGGCCCCACCAGCCCACGTAGTTTAAAAATCCGCCCATGCGGACCCCACCAGCTCATCAATGCTCTTCCTCTCCTACCTCCCCATCTCCCACCTCCCATCTCCCATTTCCATTTCCATCT
>JAOVYX010018622.1:0-19842 GCA_035668315.1 Drosera spatulata
GACTTAACCCTTAAGATTCCATTCCTGCAGTATAAGCATGTAGTCTACCTTAAAATAAGGGTTTACCCCTCTCTCCCTCCCTCCCTCCCTCCCTCCCTTTTTTTCCCAGATTATGGCTTTTGGGATCAATTAACCAAGAGGGTTATTGTTTCTTTAGGGACAATAAGTATCTCTTGTGGTGCTGCTTAGGAGGTCCAAGGGGGATTGTTACTAGCCGTCTTGTATGGATCATGTTAGCACTTCCTACTTGTAATAGAAAAATAGTAAGCTCTAGTTTCATAAGTGGAACGCCTGCTCTTAACTATATCTCAGACACACCATAAGCCGTTCTCCAGTGAGGCTGACTTTCCCTGTCACTATTGTAGAGGAATTTATCATGTAGCCTACCCCACTTGATGGGATAAAGGTTTGATTTGTTTGTTGTTGTTTTTGTATTGTAGAGGAATTTAGTCAGTGAGGAAGTCCAGCTTTTGTTGCTGGCAATTTAACCCCAAGTGCAACCCTGACCTGTTTCACCGATGTGTGATGCTGTTGTTGAGAACTTAGAAGTAGCCTTTAGTGAAAAAGACATGCTGCTCTGGAATCGTGTGCCAGTTTATTATAACCAACCTCAGTTACTTCATTTGGTTTATTTGTAAAGTGGCATGACATTACATCGTTGTCAAAGGCGAGTGAGGTGCTCGCCTGAGGCGAGGCGAGGTGAGGGGTGGCACCCGGCCTCTAGGTAGGCAAGGCAACTTCAATAAGGCGATGCCTTTTTGGTATTAGGCGAGAGGCGAGCCAAAATGAGAGGCAAGACAAGGCTATGCCTTCTTTAATTGTTCTATTTTTAATAGGTATTTCAAATGACTCTTTTTTATTAGATCTTATTTATGGGTTGTTACATTGGAAATATAATCTAATTGGCTTTTCAATACTAGCTACATGGGACAGAAAACCCTAATTCAATGAGCAGCCGTTCAACTCCGAATTTCAAGTTTTGATTTTAACCTTTGAGATCATGTACGTTTCTGTTCTTCTTCTGTAACTACATTCTTCCTACTCTTCCTATCTTCTCAGGCCAATCTCTCCACTTCTCAAACCAATCTCCATCATTTTGGACCGAAAAAATGACAGCGGAAGGCTCAAGGAGAGATCCAGCCTGGAAGTATGCTTATTTGGCTGATCCTAAAGACAAAAATTCAGTTACTTGTAACTTGTGTGGAGTTGTAACAAAAGGAGGTATATGTCGAGCAAAGCAACACATAGTCGGAGGACACAAAAATACCAAACCTTGAAGAAAAAAAAAAAAAAAAAAAAAAGGGGGTCCCTGATCATGTAAAGCTTGAAATAAGGGAGTATATTGAGCTCAAAAAGCAAATGAAGGCAACAACGAATATGACGTCCAAGGATAATTAATATCTTATCATGAATTAAGAAGTTCAATGTTTTCTTCTTGTATAATATTTCTATGATGTTATTTTGTGAACTCTTGAAAACCTGGTATGGTGGAGACGTCGTCATGCGATATTGATCAATGACTATTTTCATTATTAAATGTTTAGTTTGTTTTATTACTTATTTTGAATATTATGTTGACACATTTTCTTGATGAGGTACGATGTAGGTAGAATCTTATGTCTTATATAATAAGCGCCTTTATTTACTAAGGCGCTCGCCTCACTATCGCCTCTCGTCTCAGGCGATAGGATGCTTCATCGCCTCGGCTCGCCTTTCGCCTTTGACAACAATGTGGCATTACATGATTTAAACAGATTGATAGGGCTATGATCACGAATTCTATACCTATCACTTCTTAGGATCGCCCTATATTCTAAAATATGAAATAAACATTGTTGACAATTACATACCTCTTCTCACAGGGGATAACGGAAAATGCAATGAAGAACACTGACATACTTCTTTCGTAGATTGAGTTGTTATATTTTCCTTCATGCATATCAAGTAGTAATCTGATTTTTCTCGTTTTTGATTGCAGTATGTAAGGCCTGGTGCTGCACCTTTACCTAGTGGCCCTCCTGTTGCTCCTGGGGGAGCGGTGGGCCAAGTTCACCCATCTATGAGCATTGGTCCTGGCCGTGGAAGAGGGGATTGGCGTCCAACTGGTATAAGGGCTGCCGCTCCTGCTCAAAAAGGTTTTCAGCCAGGTTACTGGGGCTCCAATAACTCAGGCCGGGGTGGCGGTTTGGACTTCACTCTCCCTTCTCACAAGTATGGTTCCCTTGATCCCTTCTATTGCAATCAAGGATTTTTTCCCTATACTTTGTTGTGTAGGTTGTTTTGTTGGGAAAAGCGGTTTTTGTCCATTCTCTCGTTTCTTTCTGCTATCTAGTCAGCCTCGTTACTGGGATCATTATAGTAAAACATATTTGTAACCCATGATCAAGTATTCACATGTCCATGTGGTGAATTGGACAGTTCTTTGTTCTATTGCAAGGGCCAGTCATGTTTTCCGTTTTCCTTGAGAGCTTTTTCATGTTCAGCAATAAATCAATAGAAAGTAGAACGTGGGAAACCACAAATTTTTCTTTTTCAGTAAATCATGTTGTATATCATAATCTGTGGTCATTGTAGATTATCTCTAACACCTAGATCATTGAGTGTCAATGGCAAGTGCAAATGAGTTTCGGTTTTGTTTTCAGGCATATACGATGATGTTGCCACAAGCAAATAGTCGGAAAAGGAACACCCATTATCTTTTCATTTTCATTTCATCAATACTTCATTAAGAAGACTTTTGCTTGCTTCTTGTCGTTTTCAGGACCATCTTTGAAGTTGATATTGATAGCTTCGAGGAAAAACCATGGAAATACCCCGGAATTGATCTGTCTGATTATTTCAATTTTGGTTTGAACGAAGATACATGGAAGGAGTATTCCAAGCAGCTGGTTAGTAGCATCATGATATCTCAAACAGTTATTTTCATGGTTTGATTTAGCTTTCTAGGGTGAAGATTTCATCACTTGACAACCTGGTCTGAGTTTCAAATGGAAGCAAGTTTTATGTAATAGGTGTTTGGTAACTAGTACAAAGAAACAAAAAAGTCGGACCTTTCCTTGTTTTCAATCTCACATTCTCACTTGCTGGGATCCAAGGCGTAGATGATGATGATTATCTTGATGCAGCTTCTGAATCTTTTGATGACATGGTATTGGACATCTCTTTGTAGGAACAAACACGCTTGGAGTCCACTATGCAAGGCAGAATTCGTGTGTATGAGAGGGGCCGTAACGAGCAGGTAATTTAATTATTGAGCTCCTTTATCTGATTAAACTGAATAGTCATAACTTATGCTCCACAGCTAGAGGTGCAATGTGAAAAATAAATGAGATTTGACGTTGCAGGGGTATGATCCTGAACTCCCCCCGGAACTAGCTGCTGCAGCTGGCCATGATTCTTCGGCAGTAGATGCAAATGCTCACAAGACAATCGGTGCACCGAATGACCTAGAGAAGGGGGCTTCAGTTGCACAACCTTCAATAGTATGCATTCTTGATGTCTCTCATGCTTGTTGATCACCAACTGAATTATTTCATGAAACCTGAAACCATGAAGTTTCCTTTCTAGCAACCTGTGAGCAGCGTCTGGTTCTGCTTCTTTATCGTTAAGTATTTGCAACCAAAATAAAAGCTGTTTTTTTGTCAAAAATTAAAATAAGCTAAAATAAAATTAAATGTTGTTCATGTAATCTTTATTTTTATTTTTTTTGATATAAAGTTGTTCATGTAAATTATGCCATACATTTGTACTTATTAGAATCCTATTCTTTTCAGCCAATAGGAAGAGCAATACAAGTTGAAATTGGATATGGTGAACGTCTTCCCTCTGTGGATACTCGGCCTCCAAGATTCCGTGATTCTGATGCAGTTATAGAGGTGAGTTACACCAGGTTCTCTTGCAACTTAATCTTCTTGTTCATTTCTGTGTCATTGTTCTCATGTTGGCAGTTTTTACACCAGTAAGAATAGATATTTCTGCATATTTGGTCAAACAGATTGTACCAGAAGGCGGCTCAGCTGCTGAGAAACGAGACCTTGATGACACAAAGACGGACCAGATAGTTGATGCAACTCAAGAAGAAAGCCCACGAGTGGAGAATCAGCATTCTGATGAGGGTCGTGATTCTTATCGAGGTTCGCATGCAGATGGCATAAAAAAGTCTCGAGCCACCAGTTCTGTTCAGGATGGGATACTAAACGTTGAAGAGGTTTCGTCATCACCGCCAGAGTCGCCAACAGATTACCAAGATGGTTCAAGAAGTGTGAGCCCTGTGAATTCGGGCAAGACCATTGGGTGAGTATTTAAGGAGAGGAGCGAATTTAAATTTCATTTGATGTTCTATTTTATGACTTTCTTGGACGTGTTTGTAGTGAACCTCGTCTCTGCGAAAGCATACTTGTGCTCTGTGGGGTATGACTGCATACAAAATTCCTTCTGCAGATGTAGCTGGGGTGGAAGTATTCGGCATGAGTCTCCTTTGTGTCTTATTAGAGATAAGGCTTGTCATTATGGTGCAGTACTTGAGCCACTTCCCATTTTCTTAGTACGAATGACAACATTACTTTCCCCTAAAAGAAGAAAAATAAAAGAGAAAGTAAAAAGGACAACATTTCTTTAGTTTATGGATTGTGCCAGTTAGAACATTTCTGTACTGCTCTTGAGATGAATGCCAGACCATTTTGCGTTTCTGATGTTTTGCCGTTTTACATTTTAGGCAGACAAAAGCTCGTGTACATGAAAAATCTCCTACATCCTCGGGCACTGGTGGACTACATGAAAAATCTGCTGATGACCAGCTGGGGGAATCAAGCATACGGTCAAAAGCCCATAGGGTTGCCTCTGATGACGAGCCTGCTTCAGCAGATAGAATATCAGGAAGGAAAATGGAGGAGGATACCCTGGATGACAAGAATGAGTTTCTTCCGATAAGGAAACAGAAGCTGGTTTCCCATGTAGAGCCGCAGTCTGTGAGCGTGGCTGGTGACACTGGCAACTTGAAAGGTGCTAGAAGTAGTGAAAACAGCAAGGCAACGGTGAGTAGCAGAGATAACGACAAATGGAGCGATGGCGTTGATGAAGAAGTTATTCAAGATAGGCGAGCTGCATACTCAGGCGATGTCAAGAGAAGCCAGCATGAAGTTACGCAGGCTCCACGAAGGAAAGAAGGGCGAGTTGAGTCTCAAAGAAGTCACTCATTATCAAAGGGTAGGGATGATCCTTACTCTCATCGAGACTGGGATCCATATGCGGCACACCATGTTCATGCAAAAGCTGAGGATTTGGACAAGAGAAGAGAGAGAGACTATGCTAATGGATCATTGCATCGTCGAGAAGATGATCCCCGTGGCAGAAGGATTAGAGATGAAGATCAAAGAGAGCACAAGCGTGTTGATGAAACAACTCGACACAGAGGTCAGATCAGAGTTGCGGAGAGGAGCGACAAAGACGGGCAATTATATTCAAGAAAACCGTTGGAAAATGGCAGTTGGAGAGGCTATGACAAGGAGAGTGGTGCCCGTTACCGGGAGAGCATGGAGGATCCTCACAGCAAGAGACGAAGGGATGATGCTCACCGGAGCCGGGATCATATGGATAAAGAAATTTTGCTTGATCATAGAGAAATAAGTGGTCATCGGAAGAGAGAAAGGGATGAGCAACCAAGGGATCATCCCTATGACAATCGCCATACTTCAAGGCAGAAGGACGAGAGCTGGTCACAGAGAGAGAGGTCTGAGAGACCGCGGGAAAGAGAAGAATGGAGCCGTGGCAAGCAATCATATGAAGAAAATTTGTCCAAAAGGCAAAAAGATGATGCACGCGGAGGTGGTCAGACTAACCAATCCAGATCAAAGGATGATCACAGAGGATATGATAAAGACCATCTGTTTCAAGATACAGGGAGAAATAATGAAGTACCTAAGAGGAAGGAGAGAGCCGAGATTCAAATTGATTCCCTCTACAGGGGCAACGAGGATGTCGTCTCTCATGGGGATCAAGTCATTCAGGAAGAGAAAAGATCCAGGCAAGAGAGGTCGGGGGCTCGAAGTGATCGCTCTGTTCATGCATCTGATGACCAGAGGCTGCATGAGAAGAAACATAAAGAGTCCAGGAAAGCTAGAGAATCTGAAGGTGGGCAAACGAAGAGACGCCGTGAAGAGAAAACTGATAGAGTTGAGATGGTACGTTTTGCATTGTCCAAATTATATATGAGGCCTCACATATCAAGTGAGAATTCTTTCCCAGTAGTATGTTTAGTTGAGGCTGTAAGCTACACCCTGGAAATGATGGAAAAAAGTTTTCTCAAAGCTACTTTTTGCCGTCTTGCTCTTGTTTTTAAGTTAATTTGCATTCTAGCAATGTCATTTGTTTGTCGATATGTGCATAATCTCTTATATATTAGATACAGGATCATATACTTCAAGATATCAGATGTACGAGTTCGCCAAATACGAAATAAATTTATCTCTTGGATTTTCAAGGGAAGTGACTATATTTTTCTTCGTGTTTCTGTTCCATATGGGAACACGTTGAGTATGTTTATGAACATCTATCAGTGCTGATGACCTTGCCCTTATTCATACATTTAATTATCAGTTCTTTTTTTTTTTTTTTTTGGAGTGATGGATTATATAGTGCTATTGCATTATGCTTAGAGTTTTTAGCTTCATGCTTGAGATTTCATTATGAAGTTTAGAGTGAATGCCTCTTCCTTTCTAGGCTGGTTCAAAGGGTACTGAGCAAGCCAAAGTTCAGCATGAGGATTCAGCTCATCATCAACGTACAAAAGACCCACGTGATGATGCTTCCTCAGACGAAGAGCAGAAAAATTCAAATAGAGGTCGTTCTAAGCTGGAGCGTTGGGCAAGTCATAAAGATAGAAGCCTTGATGTCAATGCTAAGACATCATCTTCTGTGAAGGCGAAGGAAACAACCCAAGATAACGGACCGGTATCTGGCATTGCTGCCACTGCCTCGGAGGAATCCGCCAGAAAGACTGACGTGATTGATAACATTCCTTCTGTTGGTGATGGTAAAGAAGTTGCAAGCCGAGACACCAAGGATACTGACTTGAAACCCATTGAGGGTCGACACCTGGACACTGTCGAGAAGTTGAAAAAGCGGAGCGAGAGATTCAAGCTCCCACTGCCCATTGAGAAGGATGCTCTGACCGTCAAAAAGATGGAAAGTCAACCTTTACCTTCTTCTCAAAAGGACAGTCCGGCAATTCCAGAGGTGAAGCCTGAGCGCCCTGCTCGAAGGAGAAGATGGGTCAATAGCTAAAGTCAGGACAGGAGAGATCTGTTAGTCAACACTGTACTCCTCCGCCTTCAAGATATTCTTGGCTGCCAATATATCCTGCCGGAAGTGCTATGTGATGGACCCGACACAACAAAAGCATGCCGAGATTGAAGTTCTGTACCATATGTTATCAACCATTTGAGGGCTGAATAAATTCTTATATCTATGGTTCTGCGGCTTCTGCCATGTACGTGCCTGATGCATATAAATACTTGAATGTAACAATGGATACGACATAGATGGTCACACATTTTACTTGTGCTTTGAGAACAGTTTCTTTGTAATATTTGTACTGATGGGACTGTGAATGGTCCAGTAAGAGGAGGCGGCGGTTCAAGTCTCCTGATTTGCTCATGCAGGAACCTGCAACCCTGAACTCTGCCTCTGCCTCTGCTGCTGATGCGGATGCTGCTCTCATAGGTTTCATGAAGTTCTTGCTTGTTTCAGAAGATAAACTTTTGCAGGAAAGGTATTGCTAGCACCTTCAGCTGAGAGGTTGAGCCTAACATAGTTTAACGAGATAAGCCATTTTGGTTCTTGCATTTGTATAATTAGTTACAAGAGAGTGTGGATTACTTTCCGCCGTGTGGCACGGAGATCGCAGGAGTTGTAGGAATTGAATACGATACACTCGGTGAAGCATCATGCATTGTATCTGTGAGTTACTGCTTAACTTGGAAACATGGGTATGCTGATTCCTGAAACTTAGATGTGTACAGTTTTTCCATGAGCAGTAATACGAGTCGGCTGTAGTTTCATGGCTTAGTTACCCTGTATACAGAACTAACGGAGAACAAAGGACGCTGTTGGGTCTTTTTGAGTTACTTCAGATGGTTCCTGATTGGCCTTTGTGTCACGGTTGTTTGTGTATGGCTCGAATGTTGAGATGATTGTTGAATGGAGCGGCTGCTTATTCTTTGTTACGTGTTCGTGGAATCTGACCATATATCGTCTGTCCACTGATACCATATCAGTTGGTGGTTCTTTGTTATCTGCTCCCCCTAGCTCCACCCATGCTGATAGCTCTGTCGGGCTTCCATGGTTACAGAAAGATATTTGATGGATTTAGACAGTAACTGGATGAGAATGTATTTCATCTGAGTCGTGATTTTGATGTTAGAGGTTGATATAAGGACAGCATATAAATCAAAAAATTTACGTCTGGTATGCCAATTTTGAATTTTGAAAGTACAACATTTTGAAAATACTCCATCATGTTAGTATAATGTTATAGATCTGGTCATGGATATCTCGTGCTCATTGATGATGATTTATTAAGAAAGAAAACGAAAAAAACCATGTCTACATAATGCCTTAGATACAAGGGGTGTGAAGAATATCGTTGAGGAAAGAATTACTTATCATCGAACTGATCGTTCTTGACATTATATGGGCCGTGTTTGATTCGTGGTAATCGACCTCGGAATGGATTATTATATTCGGATGGAGTAAGCAAAATCGCGTGCGGTTTCATGATTGAATCGGAATGGAGCTTTTTCAAATTGAATCACTTTCAAAGGAATCGAGCTTTCGCCCCGAAAAAGGAATAGAAACTAAGCCAAACACATCGCTTGCCCTCGTCGTGTGGTGGTGGCTATCATCGAATCTGGGTCTCCTCGTCACCAACGTCGTCTTGCGTTTCTCGTCATCGTGGAAAATCTGTGTTGTTCATTTCTGTCGCCATCGTGGTGGTGCTCATTATCATTGTCGTGGTCGTGCTTGTCCTCGTCGTCGTGGTGCTTCTAGTCCTATATATTGTTGTTCATTGTCCCGTTGTTACTCGCCATAATCGCCAACTCATATCGCAACTAGGTTTAAAAGGGCAAAGGTTGATTCTTTGAAGGATGGAACCAAACACATGTCCATGAAATGGATTATAATATTCCGCTAGGTTCTACCTAAATATAGATATTAAAATGTTCACAAAGTCAGGAGACTACAAGTCCTTGAAAATCAACATAACAAACACTCTACTAAATCAATAGAGCTCTATGAGCTTGATCACTAAAGTCAAGAAACAACATAACAGTTTTCAAAAAAAATCTAAGTAGTCTATTCAATCCTTTTTCTAGGCTAATTCTGATATATCAAAATTTCATAGAGAAAAAAAATGATGAAGAAGAAGACGACGAGGATCATCTTTCGACGTCCTGAGGTCACGTAATATTCCGTCATTATGACATAATAATCCACCAACGTAGCCCCCAACTATCACATAATACTCCATGATTATGACGTTATAGTTAATGATACTCATTCCAAAAGACGATTAGCTTCGTCATTATGACGTCACAATAATGAGACCAAGTTTCAAAGAAAAAAAAAGGTTTGAAATCTGCCATAACTACCTTGTCTCTTCCCAATTAAGGAGAAAATGTTGGGATTAAGTTCTGTCAAATACATAAGTTCAAACACATTTAAACTGAGATTGAGATAATATCAAAGATGAAGCTCATGAAAGAAGGGTCAAGGGACCCAAGATCCAAAGGTGGGAGCCTCATCTAAACCAAAAATCTTGACTTGATGGCCCAACTCAAGACTCGAGGACTAATGTAGTATAAATGAATATGCATTCTATGGTCTAAAAGTCCATGTAAAGTCTAACATTATTTAGTTAAGGGACCTATAGAAAAGGCCACATGACACCTCCGAAGTAGTTAATTTATTGTTCTTATAAAAAAATGACAAATATCTATCAAAGAAAGGGAAAATAATTTGCTCTAAATATCCTCATTTATTATCCAAAAAGATAAGAGTCTCTAGACCTTACTTAGTCAATTATTGTTCTTCATTAACTGGGTAAATACTGACTTATGCATCGGAGTCGATCTCTAAGAATCACCACCTTGGGCCCGACTAACCGACCTGCTTGTGTTTGGTATGTATAGGTATTCTGCATTTGGACTAGAACCCAACAAACACAAATCCACTACATAAATACCTTGCCTCATAATCCTAGAATCTCTACCCAAGTTCATAAAAAAACAAAAAGTATATGATTTCTCTAGTCGGTTATTGTGATTGAAACATTACTGTAGCGCTTATGTATGAGTATATGACTAATTGTAATCTGTAGAGACATCTGTTAGTCACAAAACTAAATGCCATCCATATTGGTCTTGAATGTGCTTGAAATTTTGGATTTAGACAAGTAATGACGGAATCCGACCCTTTAACAACAACCTTTCTTCTACGACAACCACCACCTACCATGCATCCTCACTTTGAGCCCTTGCTCTGATATCATCAGTTGGTCAATTGTGATTGGGAAGTGTAAATATTTTATAACTTTAGAGAATGTAATAAGGTTGGAGATTGACTCGCCAACTTTGTATTTTTTATCCTCTTGTTTTCTTTTATTTTCTAGATAGACGGTCGAAGAATCTATAATTTTTTGTTTTGATGGTGTTTGTACTCGGTGAAACTCTATACGTTCTTTTTTCAATTAATTACCACCCTAATTGGGAAAAAATAAACTTCTTTACGCTCTTTTTCCAAAGTTTTTTCCCGGTTCCCACAAGGGGTACTAGTTGACAGGTTCAACCTTTTAAAAGCTTGATGATAGTTGATAGCTAACTATCTATCTTACAACACTGTCTACAAATTTTGCCACGTGAAAGAATTTTGATCGTTTAAGACTTCAATTTTCTATAAAGACAACCCAAGAAGAGTTCCTACTTCCTGTCGTTGAGATCCCTTTTCTGTTATTCATCTAATAGTATAATCATGCATTATACTATTAGTTCTTGAGATATTCATTTTAAATCCTTTATGTAGATATTCATTTTAGTTCTTGAGTATTGGCATTATAGTTGTAAAGCCACCCATAACATACCGTGACCAAACAACTTTTAATATCTTTTTGGTCGATCACTCACAAGTCAAGATAGCAAAAACGCTAATCTCTCTCTAGAAACACTTCTCAATAGAAAAAGCCCCAGACTTATACTTTTCTCAGCACCAACGTCAACGTCATCGGACCGGGATTCCCGCCATGACGAATTCATCTAGTTTTTCGATGTCGGTTGGCTTTATTTCGCATTTTATTTTTTTAGTTGTTTATCCATCGTTTCTTCTTTCAATTCTACTCCCTACGAGATCTATGATGTGGACATGATATGGATTTGTAGTCTTAAGAATAGATTTTGCCGACAATGATAATGGAAAATATGATCATAGAGAGGTTCTAGAGTTCAGGGGGTTGTTTAGTTAGAGTTGGGAGTTAATATTTGGGGGTTGGGATCAAATTTGATCTGGGAGTTTGAGAAGACCCGGAATCGAAATCTGGATGGCGAAATCTAGGAGTTGAGATCTAGGAGATAAGAAGATTCAGAAGTCGAGATCAAGAAGATGAGGAGATTTGGGAGTTGAGATATTGGAGCTGAGATATAGGAGATGAGGAGACATGTGAGTTGAGATTTAGGAGTCGTGGAGTCTCTCTCTGGAGAAGAGAGAAGTGTTTAGAGCACTTGCATTAGATTATGTAAAATAGAGATCCCGTGAAAGGATAAAAGTAGAGTAATGATGTGATAAAGAGTTGAAATGATATTAAAAAAGTGTGTTGGAATGTGTGTTAAATTATAAAAATTATATTATAAGTGAGAAAATCGATAAACTTATCATATTACATTCTCTATTTTTATATATAGGTCAATTTATTGTAGTATTATAACGAAGAGTGAAAAATAAAGAGGAAAAAAATAGAGATTATGATGCAAGTGTTCTTAGGAAAAGGTTCTTTTTTTGGGAAAAGGTAAGGTGTTTGTTTCAACGAACACGAAGGTGTTTGTTCTGCCAAAGACAAAGGTATTAAGTAGTTCCATGGAAGACAAAGGTGTTTTTTCGGCACCTTCCTGATAAAGGTGTTTTGTTCCGTTGAAGGCAAATGTTATATTCGTGGTCCCGATCCCCAAGAGACCGCTCTTGTAGTACTTTTATTTGATGTACTCCCTTCGACCCAAAAAAATTATAACATACTGACCGTGCGTATTTGTCGAGATGAAAGTTTCACTCGCGTCGCAAACACAATCAAATATCATTTTTTGGAAAATTATTGTGAAGCACTAATGGTAATTTAAGTTGTGTACTACAACCTGATACTGGTGGCATAATTTTCTAGCATCGTTAAGAGGTAAAACGAAACTCCTCAAAATACATGTTGAATAATGTAAAAAATAGAAATATCATCATTATTTTGGAATGGAGGGAGTACTTGTTAGGCACTAAATCATTGTCTTTATATAATAGACGATATTTTTTATTATGTAGCTACGTTCAATATTGTAAGGATGTACATTTGTATATATTGAATACATCAATGCAACCCTAAATACAAGGGAATTCATCATCCTATAATTCTTTTCTCTATTTTACAACGTCATAGAGTCTTCTCCCAAAAGATTTGATCCTTTCATCATGGAACCAAAACAATGCTAAAGGAGCTTCTTCTATGTAAATCTCATTATACATTATGAATTCATAATGAGAAACGTGAAAGGTATACAATAAGTTCTATAAAGAATATGTTCTGTGTCCCAATTAAATTCTATTGGATTGATTTTAACATTATAATTTATGTGTATATTGATTTTTATATGTAATGATCTTTTTTATCTTGTAATTGTGTGTGAGAGAATGTGAAAATGAAAAAGAGGGAACGATAATATGATGAATTGATACGATACAATATAAAAATTAGCGATGTTTTAATAGTTTTGTTAAAAAAGGTTGCAAATAAAAGATATCGTAATTTTTGTGGGACATAAAAAAAATAAGTACAATTTTATGATAACGGATCGAGTATCATTCTTCACGGTTTTGCCTACAAATGAAAGTAGATTTTCAGTAAGATGAGCTTACGCATGATACTCTATTTCTCCCGAATAAATTAGGAAAGATTAATTTGACACGATAATTAATACTATTCCATTCGTCCCAATAAAATTACAACACTTTTTAAATTAGACCGTCCCAACAAAATTGCAAGTTCTTTCCAATTAAACCGTCCCAATTAAATTCCAATATTGTCATATCTGGAAACTTTTTTTCAATAAAAATAAAAAATATCGATATTTTTTATTTTATATCACATCAACCTAACCCACTATGTTTTCTCTTCATATTTTTTTTTCATTCCTCTCACTCATAAAAATGAAATGACAATTTAGTTTTTATACAAAAAATCAACACACATAAATTATCCTGAGAGATTAACCTGTTGTAACTCTGCTGGGACGTAGGGCTATATGAGTTGACTTTGTGCGTTTGGATACTACTGTCATTGTGAATATGGAAAGAAAAATGTAATTAGATGGAGAAAGAAAAATAACGATAAAGAAGATGATTTGATGAAAAAGATACTTTAAACTTTTAGATCAAATAATTACTCTTTTCGTCCCAAAAGAATACAATACTTATTGAATTGGGATGTCTCAATTAAATTATAATATTATCCTATTTAGAAAAAAATTTCCTACAAAAATATCAAAACACCCATACCATTTATGTTATATGACTTCAACTCATTCTACTATTTTTTCTTTTGTCACTCACCCAAGTCAAATGACAAATTAATCTTAATAATAAAAAATAACATACACATAAATTATAGTGATAAGTCAATTGGTTGTAATTCTTTTGGGACGGAGATAATATCATTTTATCGAAATATTATTACCTCCGTCCCAAAATTTAGCGAACGGTTTGATCCGACACGCGAATTTATATATGTGTTGAATTTTTATGGGATTTAATGAAGAAAGAGTATATTTTTTTTTTTTTGATAATGGGATTTATGAGAGAGAATGAGAAAGGAGGAAAGAGATAGTGGATGTAATGTAGCAGATGATGATTTATTTTAGTGTTTTTTATGTGAAAGATAACTAAATATGATATGTTGATTATATTTTGAAACGATACGAATAAAAAAATATTAATTATAATATAAAATAAAAGGATTATAATTTATTCAGAACATCTGATTTTGATATTGTGATCTAATTTATGTGAGAGGACAGTGTATGTCCTCGTTTGACGTGAACAACCAAAACTAAAGAAACAATAATGCTGTCAAAAGAGACTTGAACATCTTAGAGGACCTCAGGAAGTCCATCACTTCACGGAAAGAACTTCATCGGGAGAGCGAGGAGGAGCTCTATGGTATCTGTCTGGCGTATTCACAGCTAGATGTATTTGGGCAGATTCTGCAGCAAAGTCTTCAAAAAGCAACAGCGGAGATCATATTTGGGAAAGAGAGTTTGTGTACACTTACAGAGTTGCTAGAGGCTTCAACCAAATCAAATGAATCACTGAAGGCCGGGCTGCAGACGGCTGCCAATGATATTAGTGCCCTGACTGTAGACAAGGCGGCTTGTATTTCCAAGTGCTATGAAATGACCCAGCAGAATCAAATATTAGAAGAAAAATTTAGAGGCATTTGTGATGAGAACCGTGTATTAGTTCAGAAAGCTGCCGAATGGGAGGCTGTGGCGACAGAAAACAAATCCTACAAAGACAGATACAAAGCTTGTGATGTTGATAGGCAAGAATTGGCCAGATTGTGTGAGCAGTCGATGACTGAAAATACTAACCTGTCCAACAGAAATTTCTTTCTGCAGGAAGAGTTGAGTGCTGTGAAGAACGAATTGCGGAAGCTCATTTCGTCCAAGGAGAGTTTGCAGAAAGCAGTTGACTATATGCAAGAACAACTAGCAGCTTTGTCAGCTTCTTATCGTCAACAACTTGGAAGCTTCTTGGGAACAACAAGATTAGCAACCTTTCAAGTATGCAGAGATTGATTCTAGAGAACAACAGGATCACAGGACAGCTGCCTTCAACAATTGCTAATCTTGTCAACCTCACTGAGATATACTTCTCTAATAACCGCTTCACGGGCAAAGTTCCCACTAGCTTTGCAAATCTAAAGAACCTTCAGGTGTTGGATTTGTCAAAAAATAAGATCTCTGGACAAGTTCCTCCTCAGCTCGCCAGACTACAGAATCTGCAAACTCTGGATCTGTCATACAACCCACTTAAGTTGGTAACCATACCGAGTTGGATTCAGAGGTTGAATCTTTTCCAGCTAGAATTAGCGAGAACTGGGATCAAAGGGCAGCTACCCAGTTGGCTGTCTTCAACGTCCATCTCTTACCTTGAGTTGTCGAGCAATGCCTTGGCAGGAAAGTTGCCTTCTTGGATTGGCAACATGACAAACCTCTCCTTCCTCAATCTTTCAAGCAATGGGTTTTGTCTCGCAATCCCATCAGAGTTCAAGAACCTTTCCCTCCTAATGGATCTCGATCTCCACTCAAACAAGTTTACAGGGTCGATAAGGACGATCTTTGAGAAGCAGATTGAAGACCCACTTGACCGTTACAACTCCATTGACGTTTCTGGTAACCTCTTTACTGGCCCAATTGACGATGGTGTCGGAAACACGCCTGTCATGAGCTCTATCACCTCTTTGATATTATCCAAGAATTCGCTCGGAGGTTCTATACCGAAGTCATTAGGCAATTTGAGCAGTTTGATTACACTGCAAATGGTTCAGAATGAGCTCGAAGGGAAGATTCCAGAAGAGCTCGGGAAATGCAATTCCTTGATAACTGTTTTGCTCTCGAATAACAACCTCACAGGCAGCATCCCGACGGAGCTGCTGAATTTGGAAGCGCTGCAAGTGTTTGATGTTTCAAATAATAAGTTGAGTGGCAGGATCCCACCACACAAGACCGCCTTTCCTGCTTCCAGTTTTCTGGGCAATCCTGGATTATCCGGCTCTTCCGCGTCCTCCTTGCAAGCAGGTGAAGAACTGATCAGATTATAGACAATTAGTGACTTGTGACAGACTCTCCAACCTAGAAATCCAAGCAACTGAATGCCAGATTTGTCCAGAGAGTATATACGTACAACAAATACATTGAATAAAACTTGAGATTTTGGTACCATACTGTTGATTTCTTAACAGAATCCAATTCCAGGAACTAATTGCTAGACATTGCAACCTATGATGTGCCGGGTTCTCTAACCCACGACTTCCACATATCAAGTCCGTTCCATAGTCCCCCCATGTATCAAGTCCTATTACTATACACAAGACCTCATCGTGGATCATCCAACAACAGATCTTATCCTATATATGAAATGCAGCTCAAGTATATAACCTATCCTAGATGATTTCAACTAGAATCTTATTGCCAATCAAGCAACTGTACTTTTAACTTAACCCTTTCACAGACTGCAAATTCTTTGGACGAATCGATGCTCGAATTTTGAACACAACAACGTCAATGAAAACCTTAGCATCCGCACTCCCAAGGATGATCTCCCAAACCTGACAACATCATTGATATTCCATCGCATCCCCGATTACAAAAAACAAAACTACCGATGAAGTGACTTGAAAAAAAAATATATTATTCCAGTATTCTCAAAATGGGGTTTCTTAATCAGATAGCATCAAGCGACAAAATGGAGCAAAACCAAGAAAACTAGCATCGCACCCCGCCATCTAGATATGGGTTCTGCATTTCAACGACGACGAGTATCCGCCGAATTGGGGTTGGCTGTCACAGGATCAAGTTTTTGTCTAACTTTTTTTCGTCTGTGCGATCTGATTCCACGCCAACTTTTATTATAAACCCGATTACAACAAAGAAGTTTTCAAGAAGTTTTCAACCCGAGCACGCAGATCTCTTCACGAAGAATTGTGATATGATCTGCGTCTCAAAACACGTTCTATTTATAGGCAATGCTAAGAGATTTTATATCGTAAAGATATCCCACGAAAGATATTATCAAAACATATTTACAATCAAAATCATATCTTTAACCCACAATATCTTTGGTAAAGCTTTTTGCATCATATCTTCTTGCTTTACTTATCTTTTGGATCCTTATCTTCCGTAACAATATTGTTCAGAAATCTTCTCGCAAGATTCCTTTCCAGCTTTGCTAATCAAGCCATCCCAATTGATTGGCCCGTCCAAAATGCCACCCTTAATTTGGACTTCGAACTTTGCAAGCTCAGCTCAAGATTTCTTTCGTAACGATCCCGATTCACGTTTTGCCTTTGGGCACCATCAAACCAAGGTTTCGTTCATTATTCCAACGCCCAAGCAAGCCCACAACCTTTTCACTTAGCATGGGAGACGATCATATGAACATTGACTTGACTTGATCTTAGGACACCTCTTCCCCCACAATAGATAATAGACAAAATTCTATCCGGCAATAACAATCATTGCCCTTTCTCATCAAGTTCAGTTATTCGTTTAGGATTTCAACCAAAGCCGGACTTAGCACGGTGTCAAGAAAACATGCCATCTTTCTTCGTTTGTCTTCACTTAGGAATCTCATCACATTCGTTGGCTCTTAGAACGCTACGCGTTTGCGTCTAAGTCCAAACGCCATGTTACTCATGCCTCGTGCGCCTTTGCCTTTGCCTTCGTTCGCGACAACGCTCGTAATCCCTTGGAACGTGCCTCGCACGCGTCCAAGTCTTTATGCAGTGTGTCAAGCCCTTTCGCTTCGCTCACAGCCTTGCGTTCGCAGGAGCGTCATAACGCAAACCGTCTCGCATCGAGCTAGCAAGGGTATGACAGGATCCATGGTCGAGAGGTTCGAAAAGCACGGAATAAGAACTCGAAGGCGACCCGGTTCCGAAAAAAATAAAAAGTCTCTAGACGCATTCGTGAATCGTGAGCAGTGAAACTCCTCTGCATATGGAGTAGATCACTGGATGATAATAGTCCCCCATCTTCAATGGATTTATGCTAATGGGAACATCTATTTGGAAACGAATTTTTGCTATTTGAAAATTATTAGTAAAACGTCATTGTTCATGACGTTTTGGTCTCACTCGCGTACACCCTGAGAAACTTCCCAGGAGGTCACCCATCCCAGCATTGTTCCGTGTTAAACACGCTTAACTGCGGAGTTCTAAAGTGATGGACTACCGAAAAGGAAGGTGCACCTTGTTGGTATAGGTAGTACAATCAAACCATTTAAGCATTTCCTTGGGGTATTACATACACCCCCACTTAAAGAACGCAACGTCCTCGTTGCGACTTCAAGCATGACACACAGCCCCAGAACCTTCCCCCACTAGGCGGCTGACCTGGACCTCTTGTCCACAGGTCCAACACGCAGTCGCAGGGTTGCTCTGATACCATACTGTAACGCCCCAGCCAAATCCTTGCTACCGGATCGTCACCAATAACCGCTCGTCAGCCTGACAACTGGCCTCACAGACCAACACTAGTCCTTTCAGTGCGCTTTGACCTCACTCGCGCACACCCTGAGAAACTTTTCAGGAGGTCACACGCTTAACTGCGGAGTTCTAAAGTGATGGGCTACCGAAAAGAAAGGTGCACCTTGTTGATATAGGTAGTACAATCAAACCATTTAAGTATTTCCTTGGGGTATTACATGTCTGGAGACTGAATTTTCGTTTGCTGGGTTAGACTGCAGGTTCGAACAACAACTGTATTTTCTTTATTGATTTTCATGTTTCGTTGTTAATCTTTAGGGTTTGGTTTTGGATTTCAGAATAGGATTGCCGCCTTGAGTTTGATATATCTTTCATTGGAGTTTACAATGTTGAATTTGCCGATTTGATTATTGGCCACAAAGCAAGTTTTCTCCTTGTTAACTTGATATTGATATGTTGGAATTTGGGTGCTTGGAGGCACTTTTTTCTTCTTTTTTGTTTTTTATAGTTTCTGTGTATGTTTGCTTGATGTTTTGGAGATGCTCCCAAGAATGGCGACATTTTGAATGTATTTTAAATGTTGGTTAATTGTATGGCAATGGGTTTTGTCATTTCACTGTCCTGATTAATTGTGGTGTGAGTTACTTTTGAGCATGGCCATTTTTTTGTCCTTCTGTTGTCTGAGCTCTATTTTTGTATTTTTTAAATTATTAATTATTTAAATTTTGTTCATCAGGGCTACGCTTCAGATTTAAAATTGTGACTCATGAAAGAGCATAAATGTATAGATTGAAGAGCAAGACTGAACAATAAATAAAGTTATTATTGCCTGTCAATAGTATTGTACAAATTGGCATGCTATGCTTATAAATATTGTTGGCTATAGCTAGAGTCTTGACCTCATAACACAATAATTTTGTGCTTCACCTAAAGTTTTCTGATAGTACTTTATGTATCATATAGTGCGTGAAGCATGGTTCAAAGTCTCTGTTTTGCAGTGATAAATCTGTTTTGCAGTGATATAGATGAACTAAAGAGTTAGGCTTTTACAGGTGCTAAACTAAGTGATAAATTGATTGACACCATTTTTTGAGATCTTAATCTTACGACTAGATCACAATGTGGAGGAATAGAGAGTGGATGTACCAAAGATTAGAAGGACGCTCTCTCCGCAACACATTTGTACAAGGTATTGATGAGTTCATACGCATGTTGCTTTTGTCGTACTGAGTTCAGTTATCAGGAATTGATAAGCTGCTTTTGATAAGCTGCTTTTGTCCTACTGTATGCTGAGTTCAGGATATACCATTTTCGAGCTTTATGTACAGGAAAAGTGC
>JAOVYX010018623.1:0-19835 GCA_035668315.1 Drosera spatulata
TTGATTCTTGCTCTGCAAGGTAAAGAGAAAGAAGCTGATGAAGCCGTCTTGAACTGCCTTGCCACCCTATTGCAAGATGGACTCTCAGAGAATGGGTCCAGTTTCTTAGCCAAGATGCACGGTGTTGAGTCTATCATGAGCATCCTTGAATCAGGGACAACGACCAAGGTGAAAAGAGAAAGCTCTGTGGATATTGGAGCGAGTATCTCGTGTCCAAGCTCATAGATTAAAGTATGGGGACTCTGCACAAGTTTTGCTCATTGATCTAGCACAGACGGGTGATGCTTGTTTGAAACCAATGGTGGCCCGAATTTTGGCACAACTTGAGCTGTTGCAAGTTCAATCAAGCTACTTTTGAGAACCTATAAACGAACTCGGGCAGTTGTTCTTCGGCTTCTGTTTTGAGGCCTTGGCTCACTCCAGCTGTTATAGTGGCGCTCAAGTCTCTCGCTGGATCCTGAAATGAAGGGCCAAGCAAGGAATGCAATTCCATCGGAGAGGAATGAAGAACTTTTTAAGCATGTTCCTCTTGGATTTCTGGTACATCATTTGTTGGAACCAAACTTCAGCTGCTATAAGTACATGACAAGTTTCAGTTTCTATTTCTGGTTTTTGGACTTCTTTCTTTGTGGAATGTGGCACTTCGGTACACTGTAATATTTGAGGGATGGTGTAATTGTTTATTGTATACAAGATGAGTGATCACAAAAAAGAGCTTTTCATATGACTATTGTTATTTTTAATAGTACTGCATGCATTGGATCAAAAAGCTGTTGTTGAACATGAAGCAGAAGATGTGAACGCTAAAGGCAACAAGTTCAAACATTTTCCTGCTCGGGAACGCGGAGCCAAGTTGACTGGAGAATAACTTCTCACACATTCACAATCATGTACGTGTCGATATCATGTCAACATAGTTATCGTAATTACAGAGCTACAACCTGCAATATGGTGCAAGCTTATTAATGAGTAAGGCCGGAAAATTAGTCTTGCTCGTACTTAGCACTTGATACTGATATAATGTGATCAAACTTCATTCTCGGGGCAACCTCGTATATGGCGGGTAGTTGTTGAAAACAACCACTAATGGAGTACACCACCCATAAGCAACTCCATCTGAACAATTATTAAAAGCATTTATAAAATGGGGTTACTTTTTGTCTTGCAAAGGGTAGCCAAGAAGCTATACTGCAAGAGTCAAAAACATTATTTTTATGTTTGTTTTATTGTTTGTTTTTTTTTTCCTTTATAATTATTCACCAAACAAAATGATTAAGGAAAAACGTTAAAGGAGATAAAAATTATTACTTTGTTACAATCCGTGTCATAAAGGTAAAATTTCATCGAATAAAGAGAAAATTATATAATCCCTTATCTTATATGTTGATGCAAACAAACAAGAGTTACGACATGCAAGATTAAAACGATAGATAAGATTGATAATTAGAGAGCACGGTCTCTCTTCTCAGACGAAGAATTCTCAATATTCCAAAAAAAAAAAAAAAGAATTTTCAATATGACGGCCGCCCCAAATTAGGGTGAAATAAACAAGCAAAATCCTAGTTCCTATCTAACAAAATTAAATCTAATATCCTTAATCTAACTATATTAAACATAAAATATGAAAATAACTAAAAATATCTTAAGTTTTGAAATATAAAAATAACCAAAAATATCTAACGAGGTCTCCTTGTATCATTCTCCCCCGGTAAGAGAAAACTCGTCCTCGAGTTTGATTGATGTAGGATGATTTGTTGCAGAATATGCGACTATGAATCTTGAAGTGAAGGATAAACAAGAATACAATTCTTATTCCGTTCTAGGTTTTTTCTGTTTTCTTCAATTTTTATCAGATCAAGGAGTTGCACTCGCAGGCCCATGATAGAATCGTCAAATAGAACGAGAGGTATAAAAGGCGAGTAGATAAAGGCGGGAAACAGAGTGTATTTCAGGAAGGTGATTTGGTTTGGGTTCGGCTGAGCAGAGAACATTTTCGTATGTTAGAGCTTATCAACGACAATGCGTATAAGATTGACCTGCCAAAGGAGTATAGCATTTCGAAGATGTTTAACATTGTTGATTTGCAACCTTGCGAGTCTAATGTTAATGACGTGGACTTCTTGAACTTAAGTAGGGATGACGAATCAGATTCGAGGACGAATCTTTTGTAGCAGGGGAGGGGAGGATGATGCACAGTCAACGTCGTCGTAACGTTACTGTTCACGAAGCTACAGTTCAGAGGCCGAGCTTTTTAGAAATCAAGAGTCACTGTATCAGAACGCGACAAAACTTTACTGGTTAAAGAAAAACGACGAGAATAACATAACTCACTACCCTTTGGCAGTGAAATCCACGTATTTCGGCTATTTGAGATTGTTTAGACCCTGGTTGAGCCTTTTTATGTTTTTAGTATTTATTTAGGACGTTTTCGCAATTTCGTATATTTAGGATTTTTCTCCTATTTAAACATTTGTTAGCCATGGTTTTTAGATGAGTTTTTACGAGATTCATTTATTGAAACCTTAGCAAAAAAGATACGGAGTTTCCTCTTCACCTATCCATATCTTTTCGATTTGTTAGCTTACATCTTTCATCATTGTGTTGTTCTGCCATCATCTTCGTATCAAAGAAAAATTCATCTTGGTATCCACTGTTTTACATTGGGAGCACGATCTACGACATATAGAGATCGAGGAGTATCAATAAAGGATTGAAGAACTGGAGAGACAACTTGCGAAAGCAAGGCTTGGTGCCCGATCTGAAGAAGATTCTGAGGATACAACAAGGTCAATCGATGAAGACGAAGGGCATGTTAATCCCTTTGCAAACCCTAATCGTGGTGGGTACCAGACCGCACCGGTGAGAGGGCGTGGATCGTCGTAGAGTATCGGTATAAAAGTTGAGATCCCAGAATTCAAAGGTAACGTCATCCTGATGAGTTTATCGATTGGTTACATACTGTCGAGGGAGTCTTTGATCTTAAAGATCCCTCCGACGAGCAAAAAGTGAAATTTGTTGTCATTAGGTTGTGTAAATACGCATCTATATGGTGGGAGCATGTTAAGAACAGCGGGTGCGGGAAGGTAAGGAGAAAGTTCGTAGTTGGGAAAAGATGAAGAAGCTATTGAGAAAGAAGTTCTTACAAGCTCATTATCAACAAGAGGTGTTGCTTGAGAATCATGTTGTACGTCAAGGTGACAAATTGGTCGAAGCCTATACGAGTGAGTTTAATCGGTTGCGTATGCGATGTGATGTCGATGAAGAAGGTGAACAGACCATTGCTCGCTATTTGGGTGGGCTGGCATCAAAGATCGTCGATGTTGTCCATCTGCAACAATATTGGTCGTTTGATGATGTTTGTAGGTTGGCGCTGAAGGTAGAGAAACGTAACAAGCGAAAGGGTAGTTCTTAGTGAAGTAGTAGTTTGAAGTATCTGAGCAGCTCCACAAGCAAGGCTGTTAGTGGGAAAGCCATGACGTTTGCAGCAGGCCCGTCATCGTTTGTTTCAGTTAAGAATGACAAAGGGAAAGCAAAAGCTGACAAACAAGTTCAGAGTGGTTCCGGCGGGGGAGAAGCCACGAGAAAACCCTGCTTCAAGTGTCAGGGGAGAAGCCACGATAAAACCCTGCTTCAATAGGCAGATCGTGGCATTTGTGGAGATGAAGGACAACCCGACGTTTGATGAATCAGGTGGGGAAACTGATATAGAGGAGGAACAGGCTGGACAGAGTGACGAGGATATGGATATTGTGTATGCAGATACTGGTGAATCCTTGGATATTGCTTCAAGTGATGATGAATCATGGTTGTGAACTAACATATTCCACACTAAGTGTACTAGTGGTGGAAAGGTGTGTACCATGATAATCGATGGGGGCAGTTGTGAGAATGTGGTTTCGACTACTATGATCGAGAAACTGGGTTTGAATACGGAAGACCATCCGCAGCCATACAAGCTATCCTGGTTAAAGAAAGACAATGACATTAAGGTAACAGAAAGGTTTTTGGTACGATCTTCGATCGGAAAGAAATATATAGATGAGGTATGGTGTGATGTAGGTCCCATGGATGCATGTCATATTTTGTTGGGCAGGCCTTGGCAGTTCGTTTGACATACAAAACATGACTGTTATAGAAACACTTATTCGTTCACCCAGGATGGAGTAAACATAACCTTGGGACCTTCTGACTTGCGTAAAGAAGCGACGAACAACCTGCTATCAAGATCAGAGATGCAGTCAAAGGCTGCACGAGCTTCTAAGATCTTCGCAGTTGTGGTGTTGGAAGAGAATTCAGAGAATTCAGAGGTTCCAGCTCAGATGTTGCCTATATTGGAAGAGTTTATGGATGTTGTTTTAGAGGAGCTGCCAACTAGTTTGCCACCTATGAGAGATATCAGGCACTACATAGATTTCATTTCTGGTGCAAGTATCCCTAATAAGCTTATCAGATGAGTCCAATGGAGCATGAGGAGTTACAGAGGCAGGTAAGAGAGCTGCTGGAAAGGGGTGTTGTTAGGGAGTCTATGAGCCCTTGTGCTGTTCTCGCGCTTTTGGCGTCGAAGAAAGATGGTTCGTGGCACATGTGCATTGACAGCCGAGCAGTGAACAAGATTACCGTCAAGTATAGATTCCCGATACCGTGATTTCATGACCTAGTAGATCAGTTGCATGGTGCTGCGGTGTTTTCGAAGATTGATTTGCGAAGCAGTTACCACCAGATCCATATGAGACCTGGAGATGAGTGGAAGACTACTTTCAAAACTAGAGACAACTTATATGAGTGGATGGTTAAGCCATTCGGACTGTCCAATGTGCCAAGCACGTTTATGAGGTTAATGAACCAAGTTTTTCGTCCTTTTATTGATCAATTTTTTATCGTTTATTTCGATGATATTCTGTTTTATTTAGTTTCGTTGGAGCAATGTTTGTAGAATTTGAGACAGGTTTTTGATGTGCTGAGAGAGCAAAAACTGTATGCTAACGTCAAGATGTTCTATTTCTCTGATCGTGTGATATTTCTGGGATATGTGGTGTCCGACCAAGATAGATGCTATACTCAATTAAGAGACTCCACGAAGCTTCCATGAGGCTCGCAGCTTTCATGATCTAGCATCGTTCTATCAGAGGTTGATTCGAGATTTCAACTCCATCGTTGCCCCTCTAACAAACTGTTTGAAGGGAAACCTATTCCAGTGGACTCCACCTGCGGAGACTGCTTTCCAGTTGTTGAAGCAGAACGTTACTGAAGCACCTGCTTTGATGCTTCCAGATTTTGCTGATGTGTTTGAGGTGCATTGTGATGCTTTCGGAGTTGGCATTGGTGAAGTTTTGAGTCAGAAAAGCAGGCCGGCTGTGTTCTTTAGTAAGAAACCGAATGAAACTAGGAAGAAATATTCCACCTACGACAAAGGAGTTCTATGCAATAGTACGGAGTTTGGAGCATTGACGGTATTACCTAGTTTTGAAGGAGTTTGTTCGATATTCAGATCATGAGGTGTTGAAATACATCAACGGGCAGCTGAAACTGAATGCGAGACATGCCAAATAGGTGGAATTTCTATAGTCTTTCAGCTTTGTCGTGAGACATAAGGCTGGTTCATTGAACGAGGTAGCTTATGCGCTTAGTCGAAGACTGTCTTTACTGTTTTCTATGCAGGTACGGGTACTTGGTTTGATTCATTGCGGCAGTTATATGAGCATGATGTACAGCTTGAGGTGCTCTGGAAGAATTGCCAGTCTGGTCCTTTTAAGGACGTCCTATTGGTAGATGGCTTCATGTTTAAGGGCACTCGACTCTGTGTGCTGCAGTGTTCACTACGTGAAGCTACCTGACAGAGTCGCATGGTGGCGGCTTAGCTGGGCCTTTTGGCGTTGACAAGATGCTAGCTTTGGTTCGAGACATTTTTTACTGGCCACAAATAGAGCGTGATGTGGGGCGTTTGGTGAACAGGTACATGACACGTAATGTAGCTAAGAAAAAATGTTAGTGTTTATTTTGAGTTGGGGTTGCCGCGCATGCAGAGAAACAAAGATTCCATCATGGTTGTTGTTGACAGATTTTCGAAGTTGGCTCATTTCTGTGTTGCCAACCGAACCTTTGATGTATCATAGGTAGCCTGGCTATTTTTTGAAGATGTTGTTAAGCTGCATGGGGTTTCGAAGAGTATTACATTCGACAGAAATGTCAAGTTTGTGAGTCATTTTTTATGTACTCCCTAGCATTTATTAGGATGCAAGCTGCAATTTAGTTCGTCTCATCATCCATAGACAGACGGCCAGACTGAAGTGGTGATAGAAGTTTGGGCAATTTATTACGTAGTTTAGTTGGTGATTGTCCTAAACAGTGGGATTTGGCTCTTCCAAAGGCTAAGTTTGCGTATAACAGAACTATCAACCGCATTACTGGTAAGGCTCCTTTTGAGATAGTCTATGGACGAAACCCTCTGACACGGTTGGATCTTGTGCCTTTACCAATTCAAAAATAGTTCAGTTCTGATACGAAAACCCACGATGACAAGATCAAGGAGTTACACTCGCAGGTCCACGACAGAATCATCAAACAGAACGAGAGGTATAAAAGGCGAGAAGATAAAGGCAAGAAACAGAGAGTATTTTAGGATGGTGATTTGGTTTGGGTTCGACTGAGCAGAGAACATTTTCCTGGTGCCAGATTTGGAAAGTTACAGCCAAGAGCAGATGGTCTATTTTGTGTGTTGGAGCGTATCAATGACGATGCGTATAAGATTGACCAGCCAAAGGAGTATAGCGTTTCTTATACGTTTAACATTACTGATTTATAGCCTTGCGAGTTTGATGTTGATGATGTGGATTTCTTGAGCTTAAGCAGTGATGATGAATCAGATTCGAGGGCAAATCTTTTCGCAGCAGGAGAAGAGGGGAGGGTGATACGAATGTGTAATCCCTCCAATTATACAGAAATTGTTGGACAAAACTTAGGAGTAAAACTATGATGTAGTTAGTGTGCTTAGGCTAAAAATCAGGTTAGTAATCTGCAGTCTAAATTTGATGCGGAAGAACAGACGGTCACAGATGGAGAGCATTATAGGCCACCAAATGCAGACTATTATAGGGAGATTTCAACAAGACAACTAAGACATACATGGACAGCACAAGACCTGCAAATATTTCAGGATCTAGGATCAATCTTGTTGATAAGGGCCAACACAGTAATGCAGAAAAGGTTACAGCAGTGCTGAGTGCGGACAAGGTTGCAGCAGTGACCGAGTACAGACGAGATCTCAATGGTACTGGGTGTAGACTAGGTGGCAGCAGACTGAATGCAACAGAGCTGATTGCAGGGTTGGACATGGATAAAAGGGTTGGTCAAATCGAAGATTTGAGTATGGAAAATCTGTACTAAGATCAGAAAAGCTAAAGTAAGTCTGTTAACATCAGTGATGGGGTCACTATGAGCAAACAGACAAAGCCGTCAACATCTGAATAGTACAGTCATAGGTTCTCATCTTCTCAGCCTATAAAAGGGGATCAAAGGAGCTCAGAGGATAATGATGCACGTAGACGATGATATTTTGAATTCTCTCAAAAAGAAAAAAAAAACAAAAATCATTGTATAATTGTCTGAGTGAACTGAAAAGAAGAATCAGAAAGAAGAGAGTTCACTAGTCTACACTGAATAACAAGAAGTTGCAACAGAATCCAAGAAGGATCTGTGCAAGGATTTAGGTTCTTAGCCTTTAGCAAATTGTGAACTTGTAAAGGGGTTTTTCAGTAAGCCATAAACAAAAAGATAGTGAACTCACCTCTTGGCTTAACTACACTGATCACCAAGGAAAGACTGGACTAAGCTCTCGTTGATAAGTTGATAATGAGTATCTGAACTAGTATAAATTCCTGTGGTCTTATTTTTCTTTACATTATTTTACATATTAGAACTGTTAGAAATAGATCAAGGAGTGCAAAGAGACAAGTTTTGAAAGCATAAGTCTCTATAGCAGACACATCGTGCAGTCTGCAAGAAAAAGTAGTGCATACTAGTCAAATACTCTACTGTTTTATATTAAAAATTTTAAAACAACCTATTCACCCCCCGCCCCCCTCTAGGTTGTATCTCTGGAATAACAAAGGATGATGCACAGTGGACGATGATGTCGTCGTTGTAATGTTACTTTTCACGAAGTTACTGTTCACAGACCGGACTTTTTAGAAATCAAAGGTCACTGTGTCAGAACACAAGGAAACTTTATGGGTTGAAGCGAAACAATAAGAGTAATTCAACTCATTGCCCTTTGGCTGTGAAATTCACGTATTTCGGCCATTTGAGATCGTTTAGACCCTGTTTTGAGCCTTTTTTTTTTTATGTTTTTTAGCATTTATGTTAGGACATTTTCATGATTTCTTATTTAAGGATTTTTCTTCTATTTAAGCACTTGTTAGCCATCGTTTTTAGATTAGTTTTTATGAGATTCGTTTATTGAAACCCTAGCAAAGATGAGATGGAGTGTTCTCTTCACCTATCCTTATCTTTTCGATTTGTTTGCTTAGATCTTTTATCGTTGTGTTGTTCTGTCATCATATGTTATGGTTCATTTTTTCTATTAGGTTGATTTATAAAGTATCACAAACACAATCCATTTTATTCCTACTATAAAATGATTTTTTTGGACTTTGCAACACGATATTGGCTGCCTTGTACAGTATAAAAGGTTTTCCCTTATAAAATAGGTTGTGTTCTAACATTGAAACCTTCTAGTAATTGCGATTGAGGTCTCAAAATAGGTTGCAATGGTGTAAAAAAATTATATCAAATATAAGGAAACTTCAATACAGATATTAAGAGGGTGAGCTACTCCACACCAATGTAGCTGCTCAACAAACAACTTGGATAGGCGAGGAGCTCGAGATCAACCCCGTCGAAGTCGGTTCTAGAATTTCTCTCAAGATCAACGAAGGGTGAATGCAAGCTTGCTCGAGGCGAGTCGAGCTCTTTGAGACGTGTCAAATGAAGCAAGGGTCGAGGCATTTATATAGCTGCGGGAGAGACTTTGAGAAGGCAAAGAGATCGATTGGAGCATGGAAATAAGATCAAATCCTTCTAACTAAGGAAAAAGATCAATCAAATCCTTCTAACTAAGGAAAAAGATCAATCAAATCCTTTTAACTAAGGAAAAAGATCAATTAATCATTTAGACTTTCAATTATTTTAGTGCAAAAGGCACAATTATGGGCGAGAATTCAGTTTTTTATCGGGAAAAAAAATTAGGTTTCGGTTAACCGAAAACACGTTTGGTTTTTGAAAAATCAAAACTAAAATCGAACCGAATTTAATTCGGTTTTTCGGTCTTGGATGACACAAAAAATATTCGGTTTCGGTTTGGTTTCGGCTTTTTAACCTAATTTCATTAAGAACTAAAATATATACAAAAAATTATTTAAGTTAGAATGAAAAAAATTTTAAAAATAAAAAAATAAAAGTTAATTGATGAAAACATTATATAAAGAATACAAAGCATTCGAATTGCATTATAAGAACTTTTTAATACTCCCTTCGTCCCACGAAAAATGCAATGTTTTGACTAGATATGCGTGTCAATGCAAAGTTTAACACGCGTGCAATGACAATCAAACGTAGTTTTTTATAAATTTTTCATGAACATCAATGGTTGGGTAAGTTAAGTACTTCAACGTAATACATGTTGTAGGATGATCAGATGTGGTTTAATATAAAAATGGGACTTATATTTATGCGTATAAAATAGTGCCAAATACATATATTTTGTATTTTTTGTGGGACAGAGTGAGTATAATAATATAAGAGAAGTATGGAAAGTAAATCATTAGAAAAAAGAGAGAGAAAAAAAAAAAGGAAATTCGGTTAACCAAATTACAAAAATTTTTGAAAACCGAAATCAAAATCGAAAATAACCTAATAACCGAAATACCGAAAACCGAATCACCAAAATCCGAAATAATCGAACCGAATTTGATTTTTCAGTTCAATTGAATGATTCGATTTTTGGGTATTTTTGTTCACCCCTAGGCACAATGATACTCCCTTCTACAATGAGGATACTCATTTTATCAAATTCATCAATTTTCCATCAAAAAATTGATTTGCAGTGGAGAAGTCCGTGGATGGGGTCCATGGAAAAAAGTTGAAATTGTGACAATCAAGAAAGAGGGGAAGGAATTTGGTGGTTGAGAGACTCAACCAATAACTCCTCTGTAGGAATTCAGTTTGGAGATCTTCAAATTTGATGGTACGTTATGAACATCATTGCAACAAAGTTTAGGAAGCTCTATATATTTGTAATTTTGCAGATGTAAGCGTTTTTATATTTTGGCTGAAATAAAAGGGCGCTTCAGGGGTGCTATGTGATCCTAAAATACCTACAAGTTAAAAAGAAAGCTTTACAAGACAGTTATTTGACCAACGATGCTGTATGGGTCAGAATATTGGGCAATTAAGTGACATCATGTACAGAAGATGAGTGTAAACGAGATGAAAATGTTAAGATGGATGTGTGGACATACAAGAATAGATAGGATACGAATGAAGTTATCAGACAGAAAGTGAGTGTGGCTCCAATAGAAGATAAGATGAGGGAATCACGACTAAGATGGTATGGTCATGTGAAACGCAGACCAGTCACAGCTTCTGTTAGGAGATGTGAAGTGTGGGAGTTAGCACATGTCAAGAGAGGACGAGGAAGGCCTAAAAAGACCATGAGAGAAACCTTGAAGTATGATATGGCCTATCATAATCTTACAAAAGATGATGTACATGACAAATTGGAATGACGCCGTCGTATTCATGTACCCGACCTCATTTGATGGGATAAAGACTTGATTTGTTATTATTGTTGTTATTGTTGTGTAAGTTCTATGTGTTGAACTTATCTCAAAATCTGAAGGAACTCTAAAGATAACTCCATAATTTTTCATGGAGCATCCATAATGGTGCACATTTTCATAGTTTTGAATCCTATAATGTTAGAGTAGCATTTATGATTAAGGGTTTATGGGGTTGATTTTAAATCAGCTAATATGGTCATAAACTGCCATTGTTCATCCCGTACACTACCACTCTTCATCCTGTGAACTGCAGTTTACAATTGCAAAAACCCATGCAGTTCACAGGATGAAGAGTGGCAGTGCACGGAATGAAGGATGACAGTTTGTGATAGCCATGTTGACTGATTTTAAATCTGCCCCGTATTTTCTTTACAATTAATGGTGCACATTTTCAAGCTAAAAAAATGACATAAAATGTGTTCTTTTTAAGAGTCTCCTTAAATTTGGAGGCTCAAATTACTTTATAAACATAATAATATATGCTCATAAAAATGAAAAAATAGTGATGTTGAGGAAAAAAAAGGCAAAGAGGAGTGATAAAATGAGCCTATGATCTAGAGACTCTACAAAATAATTTATAAAAAGGATCTCCAAAATTAATGGATAGTTTCTTTTACCATTGTAGTAGTTGTTTCCTGCTGAACTTGGATATAAGGAGTTATGTAAGTAAAACTCCCTTTAAAATTATCGCTTTGTGGATGCTACGAAGGGTAACTTTCAAAATGTTGCTACAATGGTGTAAAAAAACTCTCCTTCAAATGTAAAGAAACTCCATGTAAAACTTGTAGTTAAAAGTATGCGTACCTTAATCAGCGGGTAACACAATGTTGTCATATCAAAGGATTACCTACAAGGCTAATAGAAAACCGACAAGAAAATACAAAATGCAACCATGCAAATATAATCGAGGTATGAGTTTGACTCATTGTGATTTTTATATTTTTCTCTTGGTTAAAGTGCTTACTGTTTCACTGCAATCGTCTCCAAAGATACAACAATTAACATAGTTGAAGTAATTGCATTATAAATCTCAAATACATGATATACTTACTCATGTCTCAAACATATTCTCGTATGAACGAGACTCATGGCGACAATGAGAGAACTTGAACGACTCAATCATATTGTTGATGCAAGACAATACGCTGCATAAAGGATTACTTTATGTTTGATGAAGAGGTTATCATCATCAAAATATCTTCTCAAGCTTAGTGTTTATAATATCAACAGGCACCCTTTGGCCTATGAGTCATACCCTTTGGTTAAGGTTGGATAACACTTCATAAAAATTTCTCCTTTTGTGGGTTTAAACAAACAAAATTAGGGGTATAAAATATGGACATCAATTTCTCATTCACAGAAAATCGATTTAGAGAAATAAATTTTGTGCAATCATCTATTCGAAATATAGTTTCCAATGAGCCAACATTTTGTTTTTCAATCTAACGATTGAAACTCTCTCAAAAACACAGATAAAGTAAAACAATTTCTAGTAAAACTTCCCTTAGGCAATCTTTTGTTAAGAGACTCTAACAAACTGTCGACACTCATTTTCTTTTCTTCTTGGTGGGTGAAGCCCAATTTTGTAACATCATCATACTAAATAATTAAACCAAAATAATCTAGCATCTTTTAACCTCTAAAAAATATGTAAACAAGATAAATAATGGGTGTTACACTTGGTAACAGTTCCACCTACTTTTAGTCACATACTATGCATTTCATAAAGCCTAATGCCTCTGTTTATAGGGCTAAAAATTCACTTAAAACACACAAGCAGGTCTGATTTTAGCTTTATTTTGCATGTGAGGAGTTTGAAAGTGATGCGCTTGTTCAAGGGATGCTTTAGCACCTTGATCTCCATCCTTGTTCTCTACAATATTATTTTTATACTGAAAACAGCCCCCAAAACTCAAAATCAGCTCTCCATCTCACCAATTATAGTCCCACAAAAACACTTCCCCATAATCACATTTCCCACATACATAAGCTTTCATCATACTTATTCTCTTTCCCAAATTCTCTAAAAAATCCAGCCTATGTTCAGCAACAAAAACACACCAAAAATACAATGTAGGGTTGGAGAGGGACAAACCAAATTCAGGACTTGTGAGACAATAGTAAGCCTTTGTGCGGAAAAACAAGGTATAAATCATCATTTTTCTCATGTTCTCACACTTTTCGACTAAGATAAACAAAGCTACGAATTTTGCACCTAATGTGCATCTTATATCTTCTCTTATTAGCACAAAACACCATCTAAATAAGAGGGCCAAGAGATGAAGGTGTTGGTTTCCCTAAGTGAAGGAGGTGCTCTAAGCTCACAACCCACCACCGACACCATGATTTCTTCTTGACGTACTTGTAAGTGAACTTTGTTGGACTATACTTATTTTCTTGGTCTTTTTAACACTCTCAACCATATGCATGAGGCGTTATACAAAGATTTTAAGATTGCATGTGGCATATTTATAGGATGATGGTGAAAGTACAGGTCTTTCTTCTTTAAACCTCATGTACTCTTCCACATAGAAAAATAGTGAAATAAGCTTGCATGTGCTATGTGGACAAGTTAGACTCAAGATTAAGACCTAAAAACAAATATTTATGTTCATATATCACTGAAATTTAGGGAAAAACACTTGATTTAAATAAAAAAGATATGTGAAAATGATGAAAGATGGCTCATTAGCTTAGTGCATGACATATAGTAGGCTTCCATGTGTCTTGTTGATGCTTTAAACTACTTGGGCTGGTTTACATTCATGTTAAAAAGACATAATTATAATGCTGATCCTAAGTGTTTTATGCAAATATGAGTTCATTTTGGCTATCACTTAGGATACTAGCATTGGTTTTTAGTTGTAATGAATCAATGGGAAGCATTAAGTTGAAATTGAATGACAAAACATTGTATAACGTCATTGATTTTAGTGTCTTGCCTAAAAATTGTCATGTGTAAAGAGATTGTCTTGATATCCTTAAACTCACTTTCCCTTAATTATGAGTAAAGAGCTTCAACGCTCGTCATCTTATAAAGCCCTTTCAGAAATTTACGCTTTCATAGCGTTAAAGACTTGAAAAAACTATATAATGTGTCTTCTCTTGTGACGGCTTAAAATTTCCTTGTGAGAAAGCTTGAGAAAAAAAATATAGTAATATCTCTTCGATATTGAGCCTTAAAAATAAGGAAGTCTTGTACCTATAACATATTAATTGATGACAAAACTATAATTCAGCATGATAAATTTCTCGTTGAGATATTGAAAACTCACGAGTCACAATTAACATAAAAATTATTTCTTAAAACGGATGGAAACCCAATGCCATCGGGTCATTAGGAGCATACAAACTCCATGTGTGGCTCGTACGACATTGGGTCGAGCACCACAAGCCACTGTAGGTTCTCAGCCTATCAGGCGGTGTTTTTTGGATATATATATATATATATATATATATAGTATAAAGATTGTTGGTTTACAAAAGGTACTCAATAGGAGGGATGAATTGAGTACTTCGATTTTCTTTCAGCCTTTTCTCAATTAACACAGGCAAGAAGCCTTGGGTCTTCCTCTGGATGATTTCCTTGTCAATTTTCTTTGTTGATTTGTGTTGTGTGATCGATGTTGTTGATTGAATACATGATCAGGTAGAGGGAAGAGATTGACATAGTGTTTATATTAGTCCATGTCCTATCAAAATTATGAACAAGAGATTTACATCCAGTACCTAATGAATTTTTTGAAAACTTGCACTATGATCTTACTTTTCATAGTACTATCCCCTCTTATTGTGCTATCAGCAATCCTTCTTGATTGTGAAATTCCTTCTCAATGTACCTACTCCTAGTTACACTTGAGACCAACTACTACAATCTCCAAATCCTTCCAATTATGGGATTGAATTCACACGTCCTAAAAGTTTTCAAAAACAATTTTTTTTAGGAAGATATGCATCTTTGCTCAGTATGGGATTAGTCCACAATATAATCTACAATCGTTAAAAGTGGATAATCAAGAATATGTAAAGAGAATCTCGTCAATATTGATTCAACTATGCACTGTCATATTTAAGGAAACTATGTGAGGTCTGAGTCTTCGATAAGATCAATCCGAGTCAATAGAAAGACCTGAGTCTTCATCCTAGCATCCTATGTCGGATGGCGAGCCTAAGTCTTCGTTTATGCTGACATTCTTGGATCTAATTTGAGACCTATTATCACTATTAGTATCATTAAGTCGAAATTATTTGTAATCATTAATACATGTGGGTTCAACAAAGATCTTCTATGTAATAGCAGTTTCTTTGTACATGAGTTATTACCAGATGAAGTTATTATTTGAAATAAACCGATGTTGACTTCTTTTGAGGTTGGCCTTGAAAGAAGTGAAGCAACAACGGTTTGGTCACTCGCTTAAATCATAATCTTCGTCATGTGTTGTTAATTAACTTAGAAAAATCTCGACTATCAGTCTAACCAACAAGTAATCTAACAATCCAATAAAAACCGAACCTTGACACATGAATTGACGAATTCGGATCCCTAGATTTACACCTTCATCATTTTTCTCTCAATTGATTGAAATTTCCTAGTTTTTATTTTCACCTTCTTTTAGTTTAGTTAAACACAATATAGTGACCGTAACTCTTGCAAAACATGCCACACAAAATTAATTTCCCCTACTTAAACTAACTAAAAAGTAGATAGGGTAAGCATGAGGTCGATCCCACAGAGAGAATATAACATGGAAGAAACTAACTTAATTATATCACCTTGTGAATGATTCCAAGTCGTTTCAATCATGGGGATGATAATAATGATTATGAACTAAAAAAGATAGTTAACTAAGCTTGGAAATAATATGTTATAAAACAATTAGGAACATGTAAATTTGACCATGATTTTGAAACAATCATTAACTTCATCATGATTTAACTTACCGTGTGAGGTTGTGATTATTACGACCTAATAATACACACATGACCTAAGTTGGCCAAATATGAGTATTGCGACACTCACATGAACAAATAGAAAACTTAGACTAGCAACCTAATTTATTCACATGGACATAGATTGTCATACCTCATGTTACATGAAAGAGTTCATCATAATAACAATGTGATATACCGATATAGGTTAGCCATCAAAAGAGTTCAATACATTAACCTAAATCAGATTCGATTTGTGTTAGGCATAAAGAGTAGTGATCAAATGCTCAATTAAAACCATGAACTGAGATAGGTGATCAATCTACTCAACTCATAAATTCAATAATTCATACAATATCACATCATTCATTATCTAAATCAAGCATTAAGCTCATATCAATCTAATGCATTATATCATGGATTCATTCACATGTCCCAACCAGGAATCTATTCACTAATCACAGATACAGACACAGATAACATAATCAAAGAATGAATAACATATAACGTGATAATTAACTAGAATTAATCAACACAAATGAATAACATATAACATAATCAAACAAATGTTGATGACGATTCTGCCAGAACAGCTATGTCTCTAGAAAAGAAAGTTCGGACATCAAACAACGAACAACGATCTTGGAACGTACTAATACAGCCAAGATCTAATGAACAGAAAGTGGAAAAACAATGAATAATTGAAGTTTCAACCTAAACTGTTCTAACTCTCTCTAAAACTCTCTCGAAATGAGAGTATGTATAGAAAAATACAAGTGCTTTGAATACCACAGAAATCGCAACAAAAACACGTTAGGCAATTCACGGCTTGCTTAGGGCGTCCAAGTGATGTTTTATAAAATTAAAATTTCTGATTCAAATTGATCCTTATCTTCATATCTACACGTTTCCAGCTTCAAATCATCCAAATAACATCCAGGAGCTTCAAAATTGTCTTAAATCACATGATTTTGAATCTCGTTACCCCATTTCATATCATTGTATCCAAAAATAGCTCAAAAATTTTCCCCTACCAATAAAAACAAAAAAACACAGTAGAAACCGTACCAAAAATACAAAATATAACAAAACTAACTAAAAATGACAAAAAAAAAAAAAAAAAAAAAAAACAAGGGTAAAACAACATGTAAAAGCCATGGAAAATATGCATAAAAATATGTTTAACACATTCCCCCACTTTAAACTTTTGCTTGTCTCTATACAAAACAAAAAATAAAAAGACTCAAAAAGGACTACACACGAACTGCACAAGAAGGAATAAGATCAACCACACCTGCCAAACTTTAAACAAGAAATAGATCAAGTGTCATAACTCATATTTATGTAAACCAGTTCATCGTTACCCCCTTGGACACACTTGCATGAACCCTTCCTCATATCACTAAACCATTACCTAAACAAGACATCCCTTATCATACCCATAATGATTGTGAGGGTCATATCAAACACTCATTATCATAGAACAAACTAAGGGTCGACCAAAATAATACAACAAGCATTTACATGAACAAATACTATACATCTATTCATCGCCTAAGCAGTAGTGCGTAGAAAAATCCAATGTGGGCTAAACAAAATATAAACGAAGTAGGGCGAAAGGAGGCCGCCTTTTGGTTTTGTGGAGTTTGGTAATAAATAGGGGTAGGGAATATCATATAGAGTCAAACAAGAAGTAATCACGTACCCAAAATCACTATAAAAGCATTGTGTTTTGAAAAATAAATATCCCAACATAGACAAAAACCATGACTCACTAAAAATCACCCTTCTTTAAGGCTAATGATCACAAATGAAGAACAAAAATTTTCCTTTTCGTATGGATTTTTCTTCAATTTTTTTGGGTGAAATAACCTTTGGCCATATGTACATAAATAATACAGACTCGACCAATTCCTTGCACCATATATGTGCACAACCAACCAATTACATGTCAAATGTCTCGTACCATCCCAAAAATAAGCTTTTGACTCTAATACAAAGGGTTCAAAAAGGTTCTTCTTTGGACTTAATCATATTATAAGAAATATGGGGTATCGTCTCCAAATAGAATGTATATCATATAAGCATAAGCGCCATCATCTCAAACTTGTAGAGTAGAATCAAAAGGGAATAAAAGCAATCATGAAGAGGTGAATCAGACTTAGGGGGAGATTGAAGAAGTGTATTAGACTTATGCTTTAATTACTATGTTTGTCACCATTTATGATTTAATGTGTCAAAATACTTATTTTATGTTTTATACATATTATCTATCATTAGACTCTAGATCTCTAGCATCAGGCATCTGATAGTGCTAGACTCTCCAAATTTGGATGAGGATTTCTTACACCATTGTATCTTGATATTACACGAGAGCTTCCAAAACAGGAGTTCTACAGGGCCAAACACTGTAAAAATGAGCATTGTTGTGGATGCTCACAAGCACTCTGTCATAACCGAATGACAAAAGGAAGACTACTTTTTTACAGGGGACGGCACCCGAGGTCGACCTTTTTCAGAACGATCATTTAGCAACACCAACTATCGAAGACTTCGAAGTATTGAGATGAACCTTCGGGCATAATGAGATCAACAGTTAAGAAACGTTTGGGAGCACCTATAAAACCAAAAACAACCAAGTAGAAACTTTCTGTACAGGGAATGGTCGGAGTGCAGTGTCTTTTAGTAGTTTGTTTGGTACACTTTCATGGTTTAGAGGACAGAGGTCTATGATTTTGGGGTGGATTGGTCTCCCCGAAACGTCAAGCACCTGGACACGTATTGTGTGCCTGTACCCTCAAGATAGTAGCTTATTTGAGGAAAGGGGATCACAGGTTTTAAATTGCTCCCTCTTGAAACTGGGGACGAAACATGACAGAAAACATCCAAATCTGCATTCATGATAGTCTAGAATCCCCATTCTCAGGGAGGAATAAACCAAAATGACAAGCAAACCACCAACAGAGAGCTATTGTAAGTTGTAACTGGAATTAACTTGGTTGTCGATGATTTCTTCACCCTTCCACGAGGTCCAGCTCAGTCATCTTCCTGAAATTCTAACAATCAAATACGACGCTTTAGAACTATCGACATTCAAGATAAATACATAGCATCTACATCAATGGCAAACTGCGTGCATTTACAAGGATCCATTAAACTGAAGCAGGTGTTGGCGATTTCTCTAACACATGGAGTATTATCCAAATCTGCCTTTAGGCCTTGAGAAAGCGAACATATTCAACCTGAGACATCTCTCCTCCGTTTACAGGATCAAAGCTGCATCTGTAGAAACTATAAAAAGAAGAAACAAAATTATTTGATCGGAAAAAGGGCACTCAATAGTAAAAAACGATGCTCCGTTGGAGCTGACTTGAAGCCCATAACAATACAAGAAAATGGCTGAAGAAACTGCAAAAGTTAATTGGAAATCTACTTCGTGCTCGAGGAACTATATAGTGATGGTGTCTTCTTAGTTAAAAGCAGGCACAGGGAAAAGCAATTCAGAACTGAAGATTCTGAAGAGTAGCACCAAATAAGAATCATTTTATCCCAAGTACTAGTTAACAGCCTCGACAAGGGACAGAAGCACCAAAAAAAACCATCTGCCTATTTTAGTTGCCTCTGAATTATCTGCAAGGGCTAAGCGTTTAAAAGAAATACTTCAACTAGATGAGAATGATCACTGATGAAATTATAAAAGCTAAAGCCAAATGCAATCCAATGATGATATTTAAAATTCAATTGCAGCTAACCATACTAGAAGCAAGGAGGAAATGCTTGCAAACTAGCCATCGAATGGGCTATAGCTTCGGTGACAATCGACCCAAACAGTACCATCTGGTTAGATAGGGCACACACAAATTGGTGTATGCTTTTTGCAATTATGGATGAAGAAGATATGGTAAATTGGTGTATGCTTTTAGTGAAAACGTTCTTTACTATCTCATGCATAATACTAATATCAGTATGCATCCTAATAATATTTCGATGCAGCCACTAATCAAACATAAAAGAGCTACCAGGAGCTTGTTAAGTTTTTTTTTTTTTTTTTTTTTTTTTTTTTTTTTTTTT
>JAOVYX010018624.1:0-19832 GCA_035668315.1 Drosera spatulata
AGATCTTATAAGATAGTTTTGCTATGTAAACACTAACGATGCAACCAAACTAGACTAAACTAATTAAAATCAAACCCACTCTACGACGGAAAAGATGGGGTTCTATATATGTGATGAGGTAGGGTTATGACTTCATTTTCCGATTGATCTAGTCACTACATCGTGTATTGAGTTGTTCATGAATCGTGGTTATAGATTGGATTCACTAAATCAAACCCTCTCGAGACTTAGACTATGTCCACCTAAACGCCATCCTTAACACCTCTCAGTGAGAGGCACCGCGTGATAGTAAGCATGAAGTTCGTGGGTTCTTGACGTATCTCACACCTCAAGCAAGCAATCTCCCTATCTCACGTTCAATGTGATGGTATGTGGTCGAGTCTCAACGTGAAACTATCATCTCGAAATCAAAACATGTCATGGATCATACAACGAGTGATCAAATCGTTGAAGCATTAAGCGCAACCACAAACCATAATAATGAAACAATAAAAAAAACTAGATTAATGACTCAAAGTGACATCGATACAATTATCCAACTATATCACAACCCTAACGAAAGGTTTAGCTCGTGATTCGAGTGATAAGACAACTCAACAAACACATGACGTCTGCCGCCTCTCCTTAATCATCTTCAAACCGTCATTGTGGGTGTTGTGTGATATGATAATGAATCATTTTGATTTCGGGTCAAAAGGAGGTATTTATAGGCTTCAAAACGCATGGAGAAATCGAAAATCACGTCTAGGCGCTTTGGGCTCTAAATAGGTTTATAGTGCTATAGGAAAAAGAATATTGCGCCCTGGCGCCACATTGGCCTACGCCCGGGCACTTTGGTACTAAAGCTGATTACTTGTTGGGGCTCTAACTTAACACTCCGGACTCTGTTTGCCTCCGTTTTCATCAAACCCTATGAAGTTACTTAATACAAACACATGACGTTCATACAAATCATTTTAATCTAATCGGTAGCCATCAAAGTGTGAATAGTTTTCCTTAGGTTAGACAATCAAGATATAACGGTGCATTCCTTGGGTTAGGCAATCTAGATATGACGATTTTGCTATGTAAACGCTAATGATGCAACTAAACTAGACTAAACTAATAAAAATCAAATACACGTAACGATAGGAAAGATGGCGTACTATATATGTGATGAGGTAGGGTTGTGAATTCGTTTTCTTATTAATCTAATCACTATGTCGTGTATCTAGTTGTTCATGTGTCGTGGTCATAGATTGGATTCTCTAATGTGTAATTTGAACTCTCTCGAGCCCTAGACTAAGTCCAAATAAATAGTCGCCTTTAGCACCTCTCGATGAGAGACCGTTTCATGTCAGCAAGCTTGAAGTTCGGGGGATTCCTAATGTAATCTCGCACGTCACGCAAGCAATCTCTTGATCTCACATTCAATGTGTGGGTGTGTGGTTAAGTCTCGACATGAAACAATCCTCTCGAAATCAAAACATGTCACGAATAATACAACAAGTGATCAAATCCTTGAGGCATTAAGCGCAACCACGAACCATAACCATGAAACACTCAAAAACTAGACTAACGACTCAAAGTGACATCGATACAATCATCCAACTACATCACAACCCTAACGAGAGATTTAACTCATGATTCAATCGACAAGACAATTCTTTAAACACATGACGTCATTTAAATCATCTCAATACAAATGGTAAAACAAACAAGTAAAGAAACTCTAAACCGATCACAAAAGAGGAAACCCACATCAATCCGATCAAATCTTTGTTGTCGCTTGAATCACCTTCAGATCGTAGCCGCCGCCTCTCTGTCAACACCTTCAAACCCTCATTGTATGTGTGTTGTATGATATGATGATGAATCATTTTGATTTGGAGACAAAGAGAGGCATTTATAGGCTTCAAAATGCGTGGAGAACTCAAAAATCATGTCCGAGAAAGTGTACAAAGCGCCTGGGCGCTTTGGACTCAAAACTGGTTTACAATGCTACAGGAAAAAGAACATTGCACCTTGGCGCCACCTTGGCCTATGCTCGGGCAGTTTGGTACAAAATTTTTTTATTTGTTTGGGATCTATCTTTGTGCTCCGGACTCCGTTATATATATATATATATATATGTATGTATGTATGTATGTATGTATGTATATAGGAGACTTGAAGGGGTTAAAGTGTCTTTATCTATCTTAGCTAAAGACACTCATGAAATATGATGATGGACATCATTTCTCAACAATCCGACTCTTCTATGTGATCATCTACTCCAATGAAATATGATAACCAATGTTGGAATCATTTTAACACTGTCATCCTTGAAATTAGAAACCATTAGAATGAACAGTTTAGAATAGTCCATAAACATGGTTTATCATTCACGAACGTATGTGTCACCAATAACTCTCAAAATTTACAAACACAATGTAAACGAGTGGGTGATAATATCCATGGACATAGTTGATGATAAAAGAAGTCGTTTATCGTGTTTTTGTGAGTGCTTCTAACTATCTTGGCTAAAAGTAGTTTAGCCTCTTTTTTCCAATATGTGTGTGTGTGTGCGCGCGCATATATGTATATATTGTTTTTTTTTTTTTTTTGAATTCAATATGTATATTATTTAAGATTATCTTTGAATTACCTATTAGTGGTGATTTTAAAATTTTTACTAATTGATCATACTGAAATAATTAATTACCCGTTGGTGTTTCATTTGAAAAAATTAACACAACATTCCAAATCTACCCTTACTCCTTGATATTTAATACAACCTAATTCTAATTTATCATCTTCTTTCCTAAACTGTCGCCATCAGCACAATCATCTCTCTCATCATAACCGACGTTCATCATATGTTTCCTTTCTTTGTTACACTACCATAATCCTTTCTTTAGCAACAAGCTTTCATCACGGCCATCCTTTCCATCTCGACGAAGATGAAGCATTGACGATGAGACAATTTTCATCTCAACAAAGACGAAAGAGAGGCAACGAGAGTAATGAGATGACAATATCCTTATCAACCAAGATGAAGAAGAGGAGAGGTTACAATATCTCTACGCTTGAATTTGGTAGTCCGATCATGTTGAAGTCAATGCCATGATTATCACTCAGATACATCGTTTGCAATCGCAAACGCACTGTATCGCTGGAATGCAAATATTTTTTGTTATGGATGTACTATTTGTAACAGTGCGTTTTCTCATTTTCATTAAAGAGAAAAGTTTTTGCTAAACTGGAACAAAAGTTCCATCACATATCCGACAACGATAATGTTGGCTAAATTAAAACGACCAAGACAAAGAAGACCATTGTTAAGTCTTTTATATATCGCATGAATGCAAGCATAAGTGTCGCTTTACAAGTAATAAAGTAGAGAGTATGAGTATCGTTCCATGAGGAACTTAGTTTCTAACAATCAACGTCTGGAGTTCTTTTGGATCAAACTATAAAGAACAAATGAGGTTTAATCTAATGTAGCAACTAAGCTATAGAACTAAACTAACACGCTAAGCTAAAATAATGTGTGGTATGTGTGTGAAGGTAGGTTCATGATCAAACTAGCTGTTCTTTAGTGAATAGGTTGTTAGTCGAGAATCCCTATGTTATACTCTAGTCTCTCTCGAGGTTTTGAGTAATTTTTACCAGGCGTTGTGTTGGTTTGCAGAGGATACTCGGAGAGGGGGGCCCTGAATTAAGTATCAATGAATTTTCGCTCTTTTTCACTTTCTTCTTGAGGAAGGCCCGAGTCTTGAGGAAGACCTGGGTCTTTCTCAACTTGTTTACTTGCTTGTAAGTCATCGACTATTTTGTATGCTTGTTTGATGTGTGATCAAGAACAAAAGCAGTAAATAGAGAGTGGACATAGTGTTTATATTGGTTCGTCATCTTGCCCAAAACTATGGAACAAGAGATTTACATATAGTACCCAGTGAGATTTTTGAGAACTTTCAACTATGATCTCCTTGACTAGCACACACCGTTTTTCCTTTCCTTTACCAATCCTCAAGATCAATGTCAAAGAACCCCTGTATCACCAAGACCCTGGAAACACTGTCAACACCAATTACAACTTGTACCAATTCCCCAGACGTCAGCCTAAGTGCACCCTATTCTACCCCATATTAAGCCTTAGCACCTCTAGTTCCAATCGTCTCTTATAGAACTCTTGTACCCTCAGCTTCAATCCTTTGTAGCAACACCTCGTACTTCTCTAGTCCTTAGTTTCCTGGATTGTACTGCTTGCAACTTGGCACCCTAGTCTTCAACAAGACCTGTGTCTTTCTCTGGTTTGGTCAGCTTGAACCAAGGAAGTCTTCTCAATCAACTCCCCGATCAATCAATAGCAGCAGCTTGTGTTAGTTGATGTGTGACAACTCCAAAACACCAAAAGATCGTTGCCTTAGGCTTGTGGATGTTTGTGGAGCTGGATTGAACTTCTATGGATGACAAGTTTGCTCTTTGTATTTCGATTAATGGTGGCAAGGTTGTATAGGCAATCAATCTACCTTTCTTCCTGGTGATGATATCCCATTTATAGAACTTCTATTTTGTATGCTTGTTTGATGTGTGATCAAGAACAAAAGCAGTAAATAGAGAGTGGACATAGTGTTTATATTGGTTCGTCATCTTGCCCAAAACTATGGAACAAGAGATTTACATATAGTACCCAGTGAGATTTTTGAGAACTTTCAACTATGATCTCCTTGACTAGCACACACCGTTTTTCCTTTCCTTTACCAATCCTCAAGATCAATGTCAAAGAACCCCTGTATCACCAAGACCCTGGAAACACTGTCAACACCAATTACAACTTGTACCAATTCCCCAGACGTCAGCCTAAGTGCACCCTATTCTACCCCATATTAAGCCTTAGCACCTCTAGTTCCAATCGTCTCTTATAGAACTCTTGTACCCTCAGCTTCAATCCTTTGTAGCAACACCTCGTACTTCTCTAGTCCTTAGTTTCCTGGATTGTACTGCTTGCAACTTGGCACCCTAGTCTTCAACAAGACCTGTGTCTTTCTCTGGTTTGGTCAGCTTGAACCAAGGAAGTCTTCTCAATCAACTCCCCGATCAATCAATAGCAGCAGCTTGTGTTAGTTGATGTGTGACAGCTCCAAAACACCAAAAGATTGTTGCCTTAGGCTTGTGGATGTTTGTGGAGCTGGATTGAACTTCTATGGATGGCAAGTTTGCTCTTTGTATTTCGATTAATGGTGGCAAGGTTGTGTAGGCAATCAATCTACCTTTCTTCCTGGTGATGATATCCCATTTATAGAACTTCAAGAAACAACAAGTTTGGATCTCCATCTTTGTCTAGATAGTAATCTGATCTTCTTTCCGTGCTTAGGCCTCCAAATCTTTCCATATCTGGAAAACAATCCAAAAATCGATTTGTAACAAAATGTTCAAATTTTTCTCACTATATTGTTAGTCCATATGTGAGATATTCAGAATAATCAATAAGGACTTAACAAACTCAGCATAATCACCAAAACAGTAACTTTCCATGACTATGACACATACACACACACACACACACACACACATATATATATGGAAACTGGAGAAAGCCTGGGTCTTGCTTTCACCTATACAGTTCTAATATCAATGGGGAAGGGTCTTCATGTGTTTTCTAACAACCTATACTCAAGATTAATTTGTTCAATCAATGTCATCATCAAAACATATGAACTCAACAATATGCTCCCTTTTTGATGATGACAACTAATTGATGGCCTATTCAGTACAGGGATCTAAAGACTTACTAGAAAACCCTAGGTGTGTACAGAAAGTAATCAACGTAATATCCAACAAAGATAATCAGGGTTATAAACACTTAAGAGTAAGACAAGTCATAAACACAATCAAAGATAGCTCAACCAATGGCCATCACACTTCTTCTTCCCCCTTTGACATCCTCAAAAAGCAAAAAATAGCCTATTTTTCAATCAAATACCCCCCTCTAAACCATCTTCACATCTCAATGTACCTACAAAAAGATCTCACCATCCTATCCTCAAGGATAGAAATCATTTCAGATCCATAAACACTATGAGGTGTCAGGTCTCATTCCTCAAGAATGAACAAACAAAGTAAGCAATAACATTAATTATTACAAACCATATAGCAAATTCAAGTCTTGGTCATAGTTAAGAGATAGGATAGTTCAAAGATTGGCTTTTTCAAAGAGAAATAGGCTAGGCTTCAAGGTTGTTGGGATAGGTTTGGGAGGTGGAGGGAAGGGGGACGTCCTTTATCTTCTTCAAGTGAAAATTGACAATGCTGAGCTCTGTGGTCAGTTCGACAACCTTCTTCTCCTTTTCCTTCAGCTGAGCATTGTAGCCAACAGCATGGAATGTAGCTTTTAGATCCTGTTAATATTCTCCAAGCATTTGAGGCAGCTTGGAGGTTCTTGTGGCTGTGAATGAGGAGTTTGTGCTGAAGGCTCGGGTCTTGCTGCAGCTTGTCTCTTTCAAACACCATCAACCTTGTTCAACATCAACATCCTGAAGAAGCTCTCCAAATTGGGCACTGCGAAATGCATGAAGACCTTTGTGCCAAACACCATATGGAAGCTCCTGACTCCTATGAGAAGTCACATATTGCATGTGTTTGATCACAAGAACATGCAAGTTGATAGGTTTCTTATCCGTTAACAGCTCCATCAAAATCATATCCAGTGCAGTAGCTTCAATTTTCCTTGAACCTCTTGGAATCAAGCACTTAATCATAAAAATATGAATAAGCTCATGCATATCATAAAGCTCCTTGGTGGTGACCTTCCTCACAGTTGTCAAGGTCTGATTCTGAGCATATTTCTTCACCGAAGCAAGAGGTTCAATCTCATCCATCATGGGCCATGTAAACTTGGCATACATATCATAACTAGAACTAAGAAGAAAGGATTTACCATTCACATTAGTGGTGAGAGAGGCCTGGGCCTCGTTGTATTCCAAATTCTTATAAAACTCCTTTATGGCCAGTGGATGGTGGTGATCTTCATACCCAATCAAAGTAGTCCATTCTTGACTCTGAACTACAGTATCCAACTCTCCAACTCCATTACTCCTAAGCCAGGTGAAAGGGATCACCTTTCCAAGCTGAATATCCCTACAGGCAACAACGATAGGATTCTCCTTCTTTATTCTCTTCCTAGTCACCTTAGGAAGATCTTCATCAATTTTTGTATCATAGGAGTCAACCAGTAGCGTTAAGGCTTTTCTTTTGGTGGGTGGTGACTTTGGCTTTCTGGTGCTTCTAGACTTTGAGGTTTGGGATCTTATGGTTCTTTTCAATAGGCCTTTTGGTTTGCTTGTCGTGGCGTAGGTAGTTGTTTTTTCTTTGGGTGTAGGGGGTGATGAATCATCAAATGCATCAGTGTCAGCATGGTACTCAGAATCATCAAAGAGTACCTCTTCAACAAGCGTTTCCAACAAGGCTTTAGCCGTAGCCTTCTTCTTTTTCTCTTCAGCAGGAAGGCTTGGGTTGTCCTTGATTAGGTCTTCGATTTGCTCAGGTTCTCTTTGAATTGTTGCCTCAGTCTTCATTTGTGTTAGGGATATGGTTTTCTTTTGTGTTGGTGAGGGATATTTAGCAGCAAGGTCTTTGAGAACTTCAATTACAGGATTTGGATTTTCTTGGCTTGGGTTTTGGTCTTGTTCATCACTGTTCAAGGGCTAGGCTTTCTTCAATTCTGTTTCTCCTGAGATGACTTCAATCTCCTTTTCTGCTACTTCTGTCAAAATCTTCATAGGATCATTCTCTTTGACAACTGTGAAGTGTGTCTCTGACATTGGCGATGATGGCGGTGTTTGAAAATCATTGTTTTTGGCTTCATCATAAGGGCTCAATATTGCACCCTCTCCTTTTTTCATTGATTCGCTCACATTCATGCTTCATTCTGCATTCTCTAACATCTTCGAGTCTATTGTGTGTTGTTCTTTGGGATGTATGGTGGCAAGCGGCTTCGCAGGACTAATCTCTCCCAAGTGCTCATCGATATAAACCGGATTCTCCCTTGTATTTTTGAAATGGCTCTTTGCTTTGTGTTAGGATTTGGTTCAGAGAAGAGGAGCCATATAAAGAGAGTGGTTTGTGAATTTTGGAACAGTTTTTGAAAGGTGGTTTGTGTTTTGGATGCTTGTGGGCGCATGTGGCTTTGGGAAGTTATGACAGTTGTATATATAAGACAAGTATGAGGAAGGGTTGGGCCTTTATGGTGGTAACAAAATAATGGTCATGCAATTATCAATATCACACCAACTCAACTTAAAACATACCTTTGGCAAACCAATCTTCCCCATAGTGTTCCCTTTTTCATCATGACTTGACATTTTCTTGAAGATTCAGGATCATCGATCTTCCTGTCTTGACATCAATTAAATGGAAACATATTTAATCGATTAAGAAAAGATTAGTAGGTATAACTTCAGAAAATATTTTGTTACACACAGAATATCCTACCAAATCAACTCAGGTTTACAGAGGGAGTAATGTAAGGGCAAGAAATTACAATTATTATGACCATGTCTATTTTCTGTTTTATTCACAAATCTTTCTTTCCCTAAAGGTTTGTGAAGATATCAGTCAATTGATTTTCTGTATTACAATGTTCGAAGATTATATTGCCTTTTTCATAATTATCTATCAAGAAGTGATATCTAATGTCAGTATGTTTTGTTCTTGAGTGTTGAACATGATTTTTTTATGACGGATATAGCATTTGTGTTGTCACATTAAATTCGAACACAACCAAGACCCAAGCCATAGTCTCTAAGTTGTTATTTTATCCAAAGTTATTGTGCACATCATAATCCAGCAACTATATATTCAGCTTCTGTTGTAGAAAGGGCTACTAAATTTTGTTTCTTTGATGACCAAGAGACTAAGCATAGACCTAGGAAATGACATGTACCAGTAGTACTTTTTCTATCCACTAAATGACCTGCAAAATCAGTATCAGAGTATCCTAACAAGTCAAAATTGGTTCTCTTAGGATACCAAAGGCCCAGACCTTCTGAACCTTTGAAATACCTCATTATTCTTTTGACAACTTTAAGGTGAGATTCCTTAGGATTAGCCTGAAATCTAGCACGCAAGCACATACTGAACATGATATCAGGTCTACAAGTAGTCAAATAGAGTAAGGAACCAATCATATCTCTTTAGATTTTTTGATCTACACCCTTACCTTGAGGATCAACATCCAGCTTACATATAGTAGGTATTGGGGTGTCAAACGTCTTGGAATCAGTTATGCCAAATTTCTTGAGTAGTTCCTTGAGATACTTGTGTTGGTGAACGATTGTCCCTTCATTCCCTAGCTTGATTTGGAGTCCATGGAAGAATGTCAACTCTCCTATCATACTCATCTCAAATTCTACTGTCATGAGCTTAGAGAATTCCTTGCGCAAGATCTCATTAGTGGCACCATATATGATATCATCAATATAAATTTGCATTACCAACAAACCACATTTGTCATGGTTTTTTATGAACAAATTTTTATCAACTTGACTCTTAGTCAAACCATGTGGTAGTAAGAATTCAGAGAGCCTTTCATACCAAGCTCTTGGGGCTTGTTTAAGGCCATAGAAGGCTTTGTCCAATTTGAACACATGATCAGGATATGTTACATCTTCAAAGCCAGGTGGTTGTTCAACATATATATTCTCTTTTCGATAGCTATTTAAAAAAGCACTTTTCATATCCATTTGGTATAGCTTGAAGTTCATGTGAGTAGCAAATGCAATCACCATCCTAATGGCTTCTAATCTAGCAACAGGTGCAAAGGTTTCTTCATAATCAATTCCCTCTTCTTAACAGTAACCTTTAGCCACTAACCTAACTTTGTTTCTAGTAATTATGCCACTGTCATCAAGTTTGTTTCTAAAGACCTACTTTGTTCCTATGACAGGGTGATCACTAGGTCTAGATTCAAGATGCCACACTTTGCTACTTTCAAACTGATTCAATTCATCTTGCATTGCACACACCCAGTCAGGATCAGTTAGAGCTTCCTTATAATCATGGGTATCTATGTGAGAAAGCAAAGCTGAAAAAGCATAAGTGTTTGAAGAGAATTCCTTGACCTTGTTTGAACACCAGCTTTTAGATCACCAATCACCACATCTGATGGAATTGAGCCTTAGCATTTCCATTTTCTGATCACTTACGGAGCGTTAAAAGGCTGTTGAAGCTACAGTTTCTTGTTTTGGTCAATTTCTTTCAATTCAGGTTCCAAGGCCCAGTCTTCGTGCCTTCAAATTCAGGTTTCTTGTTTGATCACCATGCTTCTAAATCTTTGTGCTTCCATCAAGTTCACCTTGATTATTTGATGAATGTTGATCTGTTTCAGTTGATTTTTCCTTGATCAAGCCAAACTCGAAGTCTTCATCCTGTAAATTCGAATCACTGAAGTTAGTCTCATTAAAAATTACATGCACACTCTCCTCAATGGTTTGTGTTCTTTTGTTAAACACTTTGTAATCCTTGCTTCCATCAACATATTCAACAAATATCCCTTCATCATTCCTTGCATCAAATTTGCCAAGATTGTCCTTTCCATTATTAAGGACAAAGCATTTCCATCCAATTTTTCTCAAGTGAGAGATATTTAGAATTCTTCCATTCATGAGCTCATATTCAACATAGGTCTGATAAGTGCCCTATTCAAAATGTAACAAGCTATATTGATAGCCTTTGCCCAAAAATTTCTTGACAAGTTCCTACCTAGCAACATTGTTCTTGACATCTCCTCCGAGGCTCGGTTCTTCCTTTTTACCACACCATTTTGTTGAGGGGTCCTTGGAGCCGAGAAATTATGCTCAATTCCAACCTTACTTGTACCTATCATATGCCTAGAGCAATCACTATCCAAGAATCATATGTTGCTTCCTCTCACTCTTGCCTGCAGCCATGAAATCAAGGGGCTAGTTTAGGAACTCACCTAAGGTCGAGTCCTTTTTCATAAGCAGAGCCAAAACTAGGAGTAGGCAAAACAATGTAGGTGGTTTTCACTTGTCTCGGGTTCTTAGCATAATCATTGAGCCTCTTGTCGTAGTTTTTAATCAAATAACCATCCAAGCCACAATAAGTACACAACAGATAATTAAGAACATCAATGTACTTCTTTTGAGGTTTTCAAGATGATTTTCTTTTATTACTAGCCTCAAATTTTAGTCTATATTGGTGATATAATCTGTTAAGTGTAGGTTTATTTGTGATAGTTAACCAGGAAAGGTCGGGCCTTTGTTCCTCAAGCATTATGGTCGATGGTCGTGGTTTCCTAGCATGCTTGTCATCAATGACAATCTTAGCTTCCAGCAAAGTTACTTTCTTTTCAAGCTCGTGATTCTCCTTTTGCACATAAAGCAGTTTTTGTTCCTTTTTATGCAGCAACTCAGATTCAGTGACCTCTCTAGGTTTGACACAAATTAGTTTTGACTTCAGATTCTCTACTTGGAAGGCCAGGGCCTTAGTAGTTTTCTTTAAGGCCTTGATTTCCTTCCTACTTTCAATCTCAGTTTCCTGAAGTAACTTGCATCTGTTCATTGTTAGATTCATCATGTTGTTTGACTCATTTATTTCATTCCTGAACCTCTCAATTTCAGATTCAAGATTCAACTTTTTTTCATCAATAATTCTATCAAGATCATTCAAAACCCTTTCAAACATGATGACCATATTACCTTTAGATACCTTGCTCAAATCATTGGTATGAGTTTTGACATCAATTACCTCATCATTTGAATCTGAAGCATCAGAATCCTTTTCAGCCATGAGACAATCTTTGGAGCTTTCTTAATTCTTTGATTCATCATCAGAGTCTTCATCAGAAGTGGAGTTATAAGCATCCCAAAATTCACAAGCAACAAGCATGACTTTTTTTCTATCAGCAGTAGAGAATTGCAACTTCTTTCCTTTGAAATCACCATGTTTTGGCATTGGACAATCCTTCTTGAAGTGGCCTGTTTGCCACAATTAAAACAAGGGTCAGAAGTTGATTTAGATGAGAACTTACCACTTACCTTCTTCTTATCCTTCTTCTTTTTCAAGAAGTTGAAGTATTTTCTGCTCAGGAAGGCTATAGTCTCATCATCACATCCTCTGCATGCTTCACTGGTTCTTGGTGATTCAATTGCTTAAAGGGTCAGGCCTTTCATCTTAATTGACACACCAGCTTCATCTTCTTCTTGTTGCTTCAGTGTCTTCTCATATGTGATCAAGGAGCCAATCAAATCATTCAATGGTAGCTTCTTTAGGTCCTTGACTACTTGTATTGCAGTGACCTTTGCATTCCAAGCCCTAGGGAGGCTTCTGAGAATTTTTCTCATCGGTTCATCAAAAGTGTACGATTTATCAAGTGAATCCAGTTCATTGACAGTCTCATTGAACCTGGTGAACATCTCCTTGTTGGTCTCATTAGGGCTCGTCCTGAAGTTCTCAAAGTGAGATACCAAAAGATCAATTTATTGCTCCTTCACTTCACTGGTTCCTTCATATTTAACCTCCAAAGTGTCCCAAATCTCCTTAGAAGTCTTACAAATTGAGATTTGCTTGCATTCAGCACAAGTCAAGCCACATATGAGAATTTTCCTTGCTCTTGCATTCCTCTCCATCTTCTGGAAGTCTTCACTGACCCATTCAGCTCTTGGTTTCTCAACCATCTTCCCGTCTGCGTCCTTTTTCTCTATCTTCAATGGTCCATTCTAAATGATCTCCCACAGCTGCTAGTCCTCAGATTGAATATGGATCTCCATCTTCTCTTTCTAGAAACCATAGTAGGTTCCATTAAACAGTGATGGCCTGTGCTTAGATGCACCCTCCTTTCCTACCTTTGTCAAACTCATCTTTTTCTTCTCAGGTAGTTAGCCTTTAAGAAGAACTTGCTCTGATATCAATTGTTGGTTTACAAAGGATACTCAAGAGGGGGGTGGGGGAGGATGAATTGAGTATCAATGGATTTTCGAGCTCTTTTTCACTTTCTTGATGTGGAAGACCCGGGTCTTTAGGGAGGCATGGGTCTTTCTCAACCTGTTTACTTACTTGTAAGTCATCGATTGTTATGCATGCTTGTTTGTTGTGTGACCAAGAACGAAAGTAGTAAAGAGAGAGCGGACACCATGTTTATACTGGTTCCTTTCTTGCTCAAAACTATAGAATAAGTGATTTACATCCAGTATCCAATGGGATATTTGAGAACTTCACACTATGATCTCCTTCACTAGTACACACCATTCTTCCTCTCCTTCATCAATCTTCCAGATCAATGTCAGAGAACCCCTGTATCACCAACACCCGGTGTTGTTCGTAGCCTTGGGGGTGTTCGGTATGTCCTGGGTTTGAGAAGAAAATTGATATTGATGGGTCGACTTGTTTTCAGAAACTGCAGTGTATCAGTTCGAGAAGAAGGCATGAGAATTAGTAGAAGCGCGTTGGTGATTATGAAGGCTCGAAAGGTAAACAACCAGTTTGTGTTGGTTTGTGGACACAGTAGAGCAGGTACTCCATTGAGTGGGAGTTTAGAGTCGCTGAGTTCTCGCAAGTGTGGGACGCGAAAGCCTATGAGCTTCAGGAAAGTGCCTACAGAGGGTGCCAAGGACAAAAGTGATCGTGAGTTTGGAAAAATGAGGGCAACTGTGAAAGGATTGCATGATAGAGGCGATAATTCTTGGTTGAGGAAGACTGTTGAGCGTGTAGGGTTTCCTAGACGATGTATGTACAAAAGCAAGTTTGTGGAAAGGCATCGATGCAAAAACCCGAGGCACGGTTCAAGGAGTGGCTCTAGTTGTGTTGCTGATACGTCGCATACGGGATCAACAGTTTGTGAGGTCAAGGAACTCTATGTGTGTGAAAGAAGTTGTCAGTTTCAGCAACTTCTACCACTTGTGTTGCTTCGTGGGGTTAGCATGGGGTCGTCGACGAGTGTGACGAGTGTTGATGTTGAGTTGATGGTTTGGGAATCAGTCTCGAGTGGGAGATTTGTTGATTTGTGGTCCTGATTTGTGTTTTTTCATGGAGTTATGATTGAGCGGGTAGACATGGCCGTGCATAGTGCCTTGCAAAATTGTGAAGCATGGCCTTGGCATGACCATGTGTGACCAAACACGATCGTGCATGCCTGTTGCGATATCATGCATTTTGCTTCTCCGAAGTTTAGATGTGATCTCTATTTTGATTTGAGAAAGAGGTATTTTGTCTCTATTTTGATTTGAGAAAGAGGTATTTTGATGGGTTTGTGTTGGTATCGTGTTCATACTGTTGTATTGAATGATCTCGTTCGGTTGATTTCTGTTCACATAATGCACACAGTTCTGGTTGCTGGTTGGAACGATTCGATGGCTCTATATGAATTAGCAGTTTTTGATCCCTCTGATCCGATTCTTGATCCAATGTGGAGACAGGGCATGTTTGTTAAACCCTTCATGACTCGTTTAGGAATAACCAATTCTTGGGACGGTTGGAGTATCACTGGGGGAGCTATAAGGAATCCCGGTATTTGGAGTTACGAAGGTGTGGCTGACGCACATATTGTGTTTTCGGGTTTGTGCTTTTTGGAAGCTATTTCAATTTTATGAATTCTTTATTCAATTAGGAGCAAAATGAGAGGTGAATCTTTGAATAGTCTACCTCCCTCCACAGGATGAATTCTCTTAACAAAAAAGAGCAGTGCCCTGGAAGGAATTTACTTGTGTATGTCTTGTTCCATTTGATCCTTTAGGTCGCCACTTTACCTCGACGATTATACCACGAGGCCCTTAAGGCCTATATGCGACGAATAGACTTTTTTAACCATGATATATTTGCTCTTTGTTTCTCTTTTTTTTTTTTTCTAAACCAGTCCAATTTTTACGAGGTCAAACGAGAAATTCAAATCTCTTTGTTATGAAATCCACCATGGACTAATTCGCCTTTGATTTAAGAATCTTGAATACGCTTATAATTCTCTTAGTTTCATCTTATTCTTCTCCAAATATCAGAGCCCAAGCATCCCAATTGGATTGAATAGGATGACAGCTTCATATTTCAAATCTGTAAAATCAGACTTTCAATCAAATCACACATCGCGGTATACTAGGTCTTCTATTCTTGAAGAGGTTTATCTAAAAAATTCGCGATATAAATAGGAAGACGTTTTAAATACCACACGTGGGTTATTGGACACACCAATTTTATATAGCCCATTTGATACCTTCGTATTCGAGAATCAACAAATTCGACTGCATAGTCTTCTCTTTTATTATTTATGCCAATCACAATAAAGGAATTTAGAGTTATTTTGTGGATGTGTAAATAGCTCTTGTAACAATAATTTCTGTATCATTTTTTTTCTCTCAATAATGAATCTCGTCAATGGCCATGGGGTTTTCTCCCCTTGAGGGTTTTCCCATATAAAATCTTATGTCTCTTCTCCTTTGTTGCTTAATCGTTTGGTGAATCGATCTTAACACCATCTCCCTCATCATCCGAGTGACAAGCTCTTCGACCTTCTTCTCTATGCTCTCGGTCTCCACCAGGGGATTTTAGGCTTCTTTCCCCCTTACTTCCTGAGCTCGGGACCTCCTTCCCAACATTTTGGAGTTGATGAGATTCCTCAAGTCCTCTTTTGTGTGCCGGTCTGGTTCGTCTTGTCCCTCGGTTCTGTCTCGTCCTTCTATCGCTATCCGGTTCACATTTAGTTGATATCGGAGAACTCCGGACGAAGGAACATTTGGAGGAGGGACCCTTACCTCGGGCATCGGGTTGCCATTCTAGTTCTTAGGTCCTGCCCCTTGAAGGGGACAGCCTTTGCTTTATCAAATCGGTCAGTGTTCTCATTAAGGTGAGGTTTTGATTTTCTATCTGCACTTGGAGTGCAGTCACCATCTCGGTTGTGACCAGACCTTGGGCAAAGGCCTTGGATCTCCTCTTTCGGACCATGGACTACCCTAGTCATGGCTGTGTGACGAGGTATGAGATCAAGTTGAGGTTGATTGGTATTCTAGGTCTGTTCGGTGTTTTTGATGTTATGGCTCTTTCGAGTACGGTGGACGTCATACTGTTTGTGGTAAAACCGGATAGGAAGGCCTAGGTTTATCAGCCCAGATATTTATGTGATGAAATGTTGTTGTTGGGCCCCGCACACCAAAAACGGTGAGAGCGGTCAGTCAAGTCCGAGGAGTTTCTCTCGGAAACCGGTTTCGATGCTTAAGTCAATATTGTTTCAGAGTTGTCCAATAAAAATTACAGAGTAGGATACAATTAAACTTATCTTTTTTGGGTTGATGCGGTATGTATTTATAGTAAATACTCATCCTCTTTTTGTTATATACTTGTCATGATCTCATAAATTGAGGGCCTCTCATTCGCTTTATTTCATTTGTCCCTTTTTAATAGGTGTTTGGCTTAGTGATGTTGGATTTTATTTTGGACCTTTAACCCATTCGAAGTCTCTAATTTTGATATAAACATTCGTGATAATAGGTTTTATTGTAATTGAAAAGAGAGAAATTAGTGAAATACAAAGTAATAGAGGATAATGATTTAGTATTATTTATTTGGTGAAAGATTTATCAAAAACAATATTTTTTATATTTTAAAACGATCTAATTAGAAAAAAACCTCCTATATATATGTTGCGACCGAGGGATTAGAAGGACAAAGTGTTTTTTGTTTCAGATGCATAGTGAAAATATACTCCCATCTCATCTAAAACAGTGATGCCCCATAGAGTTCATCTTAAAGCGACTCCACGTTGCAATGTTTGGCTACAACATCACCAGCCTCCCTTTTTCTGGTCCCGTTGTTTCTGTCCCCTCTCGTTTTCGTTCTGTTCCTTTCTCTCATTGAGGAACAACCTCTTTTTCACAAGGCTTGTGTTATTTATATTCTGATCTTTTCTTGGGTTCATTGTCGGTGTGGTGCTGAATCTTTGGATCCTGCGTCACCCTTCTAAAGTTCATGTAAAGGACAGGATAATTATTTGTTTGAGTTTCAGTATTATTTTCAGCAGTACGTCAACCTAGTTCTTGACTTGCCCCTGTTAATATTATGGTCCCATGCTGATTTGATTAGTACTTGTGTTAGAATCAATATCTGTATTTATCCCTTCATGATCTTTTGTCAATAGTTTGACTGGTCGATTTTTTGCAGCTTCAAGATTTGCTTGATTAATATTAATTCATAACGTTCAGCTCCCTTTTTTGATGATTGAAACTCAAACACAAAAATACCGTGTCCAAGATGATCACCGAATGAGTGGCCTTTCCTCGAGCCAAGTTAAGGAGTTTTGCTTCTAGACACTTGAACTTTAGTTGAGCTTAGATCATTTATAAAGGAGCTAATCAAACTTTTCAGAGCCTGCTAATTAAATAAACGAACTGTCTGAACATTAATGAGTTTCAGTTCTTTAATTGGAATATCCTGAACCTAGGTTTCGAGTTCGGACATGATATAAGGTTATCTCCGCTTGTCCGATTGCTCAACTATCAAACAAATTAGTTTAAAGATTCGAACCATAAGCTCAGATGATTTCCACCGGGATTAAAACCACTAGTTGTTTGCCTTTTGTTCTCCAATGAATTATTGCCAATAATTAATTGGAAAATACAAACCAACTTTCAGAACCATGATTGAGGAAAAGATCATTGAGAGGACAAGAATACAGACGACTATACAAATAGATCAGTTGACCTTATTCTTTAATCTTCCGGCTCTTCGCTTCCGCATGCAAAGGAAATTGATTAGATCTTGTTGAAATTCTAGACAGGTTGGTGAAACTCCATCGTAGAGACTGAATAAAAGATTCATGAGTATTAATTAGCATGGATCTTGGACATTCAGATTATAGTACTGCTAAAGGTTAGTTTAGTCAATTATTTGCAAATTGTACGAATGAGAATGGCAATCAAGTCAGACATTTGAACCCTCCTCAGTTCCGTTACGAACGAGTCTGTTAATTATAACAATAAGAAGTGCGCAAAAATAAATGAAACAAAGATTTTTACGTGGAAACCCTAACGGAAAAAAACCACGGACGGTCGCCAACGACGAAGAATCCACTAATCAAATGAGAAAATACAAAAGGAGTTACACTCAAAATATCGAGAATCTCACAATAAGGGATAGAGATAATAATCTGTAAAACAAATCCCTTAAACCCTCAATGTTTTTATATGTATATGTGAATTGGATAAGCTCACTTGCTCTCCCCTCCTATCAGCCACTCATTTTCTCTGCCTCTCCTTCACTCTCCCTTTTCTTTGCGTCTTCTCTCCTTCTCTGTCTGCTGCACAACTCCACATTCACTGCTGCTCTCATCCTCTCAACTCTTCTTCTTATACAAGCAACAACTTGGACGCAACACGGAAGCCATACCCAAAAGAAGACCACGCGGAGAAGAACGCGGACATGCTCAAAACGCGCAAAGGCCATACGCTGAGATGAAGAATTTGAGGCACTCCATTATCAACAAATCTTCACCTTGACTCAAATCAATTTCATTGTCGTCGAGCAACCTCCACCTAGGCTTCAGACGAGTCTAACTGCCCTCCACTCCTATGAGCTTTAGGTAATGACGAAACTTCGAAATAGGAACTGGTTTCGTCAACATATCTGCTGGATTATCAGTAGTCGTAATCTTGATCACCTTGACATCTTTAAAGTCCCGTACAAAATAATACCGGATGTCAATATGCTTGGTTCTCGCAAGATGCATCTGGTCACGAGTGAGATGAATGGTTGAAGAACTGTCACGGTGAACCACTATGCTATCTTGCTTCAGACCTAAGTCTGGAGCCAAATTTCTCAACCAAATCGCCTCCTTCACAGCTGATGCAACAGCCATGAACTCAACTTCTGTAGTACTCAATGCCACAATATCCTGCAAAGTTGCCTTCCAAGAAACTGGCCCATCATAGAAAGTGAATGCATACCCTGTAAGTGATCTCCGACGATTCAGTTCTTCAGCATAGTCTGAATCTGAGAACCCTTCAACATTGTTGCTGCCTCCACCTCGTCTTGCATCGTAGACGACGCTCAATCCCGACGAACCCTTATGATACCTAAGGATCCATTTCACGGCCTGTCAGTGACCTCTACCAGGTCTGCTCATATAACGACTAACAACTGACACTGTTTGTGACATATCGGGTCGAGTGCATACCATAGCGTACATCACGGATCCAACTGCACTCGCATACGGTATTGAGGCCATACTCCTCACCTCTTCCTCAGTCTTCAGTGAGAGTTTCAAGGATAGCTTGAAGTGCACTACCAAGGGAGTAGAAACAGGTCAAGAACCTTCTCAATATACTTCTTCTGGCTCAAGGTCAAGACTCCATGCTTCCTATCCTGCTCGATCTCCATGCCCAAAATCTTCTTTACTGGGTCGAGATCCTTCATATCAAACTCACTACTGAGTTACGCCTTTAACCTATTAATAGTCCCCTTGCCTCTACCGGCGATCAACATATCATCTACATAGAGTAAAAGATAGACCTGACTCCCATCAGGTTATTGCTAATGATACACACACAGATCGTATGGGCTTCGTGTGTATCCAATGCTTGCCATAAAGGTGTCAAACCTGTGATACTATTGTCGGGACGACTGCTTCAATCCGTACAATGATTTCTTTAAAAGACAGACTCGGTCTTCTATTCCTGACAATGAAAAACCCTCTGCCTGACGTATATAGATCTCCTCTTCTATCTCATCATGTAAGAACGCCGTCTTCACATCCATTTGCTCAAGTTCAACATCGAACTTAGCAACCAAAACTATAAGCATTCTAATAGAAGTGTGTCTAACTACAGGAGAAAATACCTCAGTGTAGTCAACTCTTTCTTTCTGAGTGAAAC
>JAOVYX010018625.1:0-12802 GCA_035668315.1 Drosera spatulata
GATGGTTAAGCACATCCAATTGACGGGTTAGTTCACAAAACAAAGACTTGAAGGTTGACATTTAGCAGAAGAAATCAAAGGCAGCAATTTTTCAAACACATTACTTCTTTAAGAGGATAAACAAAACTCAATTTCATAGAAATAGCAATGAAAAGATACACAACCAAGGAAGAAGAGACTGAGCAACTAAAGCAACACACAAGGATTCACATACCTTACATCTCTCCAAACACTGCTGTACATAAATTTTGGAACAACAAGGGTCGCGTTAAGTAATCGAGCTACAGCAACAGCATTACAGATCTGTAACAGAAAAGAAATGACTGGAGGCCAGAAATGCAGTGATATGAAAGGGAGGGAACTGAAGGAGGTTGTGAAGTAAAGATCATTACTTACAGCAACTCTTTGCTGGTTCAGTCCACCATTTGCAGTGACCATGATATAACCATTATTTCCCTCTGATTAATCACCACAAAATAATTAGAGAAGAAATATTACAATATCTTTGCTGATACTAAACAGAAAGGCATCAAATTTTGATGATGATGTGCAACCTCGTAGGTGTAGAAAGACAAAACACATAAGAATAGAAGAAGATCTTACCGCTAGCTGGCCAGTCACGTTGTTCAGAACAAGGTTTCCAAGTGGAGGCAAGATCACGTGGTTGTTCCCATAACCCTCTCGGCTCAGGCTTATTTTGTTTCTGAAACAATCAATTTCTGGAAGAAGTAAACCAGCAGTGGAGATGATCGTCAAGAACAATAAGGGTATTAAGTTAAATATACCTCTGCTAAGCTGTGCGCAGCCATTGCCAACAGCCTTCCATATGGAGTTTTAAGAGGTTTTCTCAATTTGACAATCTTTGGCAAGTCGTCCTATGTTTTCAAAAGAAGGAAACAAGAAAGAATAAAGCATTTCTAACAGGCCAACCAGTTGATAGACAAGTGCTTCAGAAATTGAACAATTTTTTGCCAAATCATGACAATCTACATTCTTATGGAGTTATTCAAGTCAGGCCCTTTTAGCAAACTGAAAAAATGAGGTCAAGAGAACTGATTTCTCGGAATATTGTTGAAAGATGGCAACTACTTTATAACTCTACTTATAATCGTTACACATTATAGTCAATACAAGCAAACTCCGTGATTCTTTCTTCAATACTATAGAAGTAATTGGTTAAGCACTAGGCAATCCGATCTGAGAAAAATGGCAGTGCGTGAAACACTTCATAAAGTGTTGCAAAGGCATGATTAAAGTCAAATTTCCCTGATGCCTTTCACATCCTTCCTGTAGTCTATTTGACACTGTGGATTGAAGTTTACAAGTCTTATTATTTCATGGTAAATGTTGACACTTCGTCTATGAAAAGTGATCCTGCTCTTTCAACAACCAACCAATAAGCATATCCCCGAATTCCATCTCACGAAAAGATTTCTTCACCAAACACAAAATCATGATCCAAAGCATTTTCCAACAAAATAGAATTCAAATTAACACTTCCTCAAATTTCCTGCTCTATGCAACTCCATACTCTAAACCAACTCACCACGCGATAGCTCCAGTCTCCTTCTATGAAATGCTAAGCGCCTAAAGGCTTGATCAAGCCCATGAAGAGCTAGCTTAAACCCATCCACAGACCTCAACACTCTCAGCACCTACACCGCTCCATGAAACATTCGCCTTTAATTGCATCGAAGCCGATGATATCTAGGGTTAAAATCTTAGGTTTTATCTATGAAAATGATTCAAAATTTGGGATATTCCATGTCAAATTTCTACACATTTCTACAAAAACTCATTCGAATCAAACACAACCCACCACAGAAACATCGACAATCACTAACACAACCTCGTCGCCTCACCTTGGACACCACCGCCCCAATCGAATCCTTCCTCTTCGTCCCAATCTTCTCCCCCAATCCACCACCACCTCGCCCGATCCTGCAAATCATCAACCAATTCCCCCCAAAACACACAACACAAACCAGTCCAACCACCACCAACACCAACCCCCCTCCTCTTCCCCCTCCTCTCCACCTTCTCCTATTCTCATTCTTCCTCTTCTTCCCCCTCGATGAGGAGGAGGAGTCGCCGGAGAGGGATGCGAGGAAGGATGATGAAGTGTCGAATTGGAAGCTGGTGGATGGTTTGAGGGAGGAAGAAGGATCTGGAGAGGATGGGTGAGAAGGTGCGGGATCGGCGGCGGCGGCGGCGGCGGAAGGCATGGTGGTGGCGAGATTTGGTGCGGTGGTTGTTTTGGGGATTTGGTTTGTCTTCTTAACACCACGGTGTGCATTTGTGGAGTTAAGGTTTGACAAACTTTGTAAAACGGCCAAATATTATTCTTCCCAATATCGTAATTTTATTGTATTTATAAGATTAAAATTGAAATTTATTAAAATATTATTTTTTGTTTTTAATTATAAACAATATTTTGATAATTTAAGTTATATATTTTAACATAACGTCAGTGATATAATTTTTTTATGTCATTAAGACGACAAACGAAACTCCTCGAAATATATGTTGAATAGTACAATGATCGGATGTGTTGTTTATAATATGAGACGAAGATATTATTATGCATAATATGTATAATAATAAAAAAAGTTTATTTTTAAATAAAGAAAATATAATTATGTGATCAACGTTCATTTTATTGCTTGGTCTTCTGTCATAGAATGAAGGTGTCAATTAGGTGCTTCTATCATAGATATCTTTATCATAATTTCAATTCTTGACGAAAAATCTCTCCATTTGCTAGATAAAATTACGTTACTCGTGTTCTCCAAATCCTGTTTTAATTCGGAAACTTCAGTTTGAGTACAACTTTGTATGTTTGTTGTGCGGGCTCATAACTCGTCCCTCGACATCGCATCACGTTTGTTGTATGTACAGTTAACATTCACTCAAGGTCTTGTAACCTAAATCACACTTCAACTCCAAAACAACTCAATTGATTTTGATATTGTTTCCTTAAACGTAGTTATTGAAGCTAAATTATATTACATAACATGTGACAAATAAATATGATGGAAACAAATTTGTATAGAAACTTGTATAGGTGAAATGAAAAAGAGCAAATGTTGTTTGAAAATTTTTATTCACATTGAAATTGTGGGAAGTGAAGAGAACATATATAAAAACTTCTCCACTATATTTTCATTGAATTAATTGATAAGGTATATAAGCCTTACAAACACACACATGCAGGGGCCGGGCTTGGGTCTGGGCTGGGACAATCGCGCATATATTTTTTTTGACAAACCTAGAACTAAATACTAAGGGTTTTATACCTTAAGGAAGTACGTCGAGACAAGAAAAACAGCAACCAGTAATTTTATTGAAGCATCCGGGCGTAGTTATGTTCCATATCCGGATACGACCCCCTCTGACGCGAAACGATGAACTAGTGATTTCATCAAAACGCCCGGACACAATGGTCATTTTCCCGCAAGTACAAAAACCATGTCTTTTCACCTACGAATTTATTTCTTCGGATTTGGAACAACTTTTCTTATATATACTGAATTTCAAATCAAATTAAAACACATTTACCTTCATCACATTCATCATTATCTCATTTTGATAAAAAAAATCTTCATACAGACAAATACCGATTTCTCTCATCTTTCACAAAACGATTCTAAGGGGTTTCTTCGGGATCGCTTTTCGCAGTTTCCACATTAAGAGTTAGTTGTATCCTAAAAGATTTTTTTTCTATACCTTACGCGATTTTTGTGTACGAAGAAGGAACAAATAAATTCTTAAAGAGAGTTAAAACTACAACGTCTTTAAGTCTAAAGATCGTGTTCTGCTTCCATTGTTGCACTCTTCGTTATTACAGATTTTTCTATCATTGATGAGGCCAACAAGGCTCCTTCAGCTCGCGCAGCCTTAATGACATATTAAGGCACCCATAAGATTAAGAGCAATGGCAAACCCTGCAACGCACAGGCGATACATATATCTCACAGCTCGACTGCCCGGATATCCAATTCCACTATTTTGATGTGATCATCAGTGATCAACTACTTCGATGAGTGCTATTGAGGATTCCAAGTTTCTCCTATGCTTCTATATTACAGCTCAAAGTTTGGTTACAACTAATTCAATCCCAAGTCTCATATGTCTCCCATCTTCATCCCATCAAAAGTCGGTATTGATCACCCAGCGAAGAGCATTACCCTCACAATATAAGCCGGAGTGCAAAAACTATATATACCTGAATTCCTCTTCACAAAATATTTGCAGCTTGAAGTGTCGTCTATACGAAGTTTTTGACGCACAAAAATTGCGAGCTTCAATGAGTTTTTATGCATGGACAATCAAAACAACATATCAATCATCTCATGATCCGGAGTCTTGTAACCGAAACTTGACTCATCATTGGACCGTCTTTTTATAGCACTGGCTCGCTGTACTAGCCTAAAGAGCGCTTGCACAACTTCTGACATGGGTGGGCGAAACTCTGGCTCGGGCTGTAAATAATGAAACAACCATTACAGATTCTGCAAACTGATAAGAAATCACTCATTACGTATGGGGAAGTAAAGAAATGTCTGGCGAGGTTACCTGAACGCAAAGAGCAATTACATCTGCAAACCTTGAAAGAGATTTAGCGGAATACATGCCATTGAGTACGGGATCAACCATTTTTTCCAAGGCGTCTATGTCGTGGAGCTGAGGAGTGGCCCATCTAACGAGAGATTGTTCTGCTCTGCTTCTTGAACTGAAAAAGGAGTTTCAAATAACCCGTTCGATCCAAAACATGTTAGTAGTCACAGAGTGACACAAAAGTTTTCGCAAAATTCTCTAATGCCAAATCCCTCGAGAATTGAAGCTTGTCTTATGTTAATTCTTTGTCACTGGAAACATGGGTCTTGAACAGGCGACACATAAATAACAATCATAATATCAAGGATGCTCCAACAACGTTATCTACCTGATCCAACTAACAAGCTGTCGATTAAAGGGCCACAAACCGGTTCAAACAGAAGGTAATGGATTGGCAGAAAGTACTTACCTATCCAGGGGCTTCCTTCCTGTCATAAGCTCCAACATCACCACACCAAAGCTATACACGTCACTTTTTACGGTATATATCCCTGATAAGGCAAACTCAGGGGCGCTATAACCAAAAGATCCAACCATCTCAGTGGATACCTACAAAACAAGGATGAAGTCCTTCATAAATTGATATCAGCATCTAAGATCCCAAAACATTCGCCATTATGGCATGTTCAGTTACCTTCCGCTCTGTGTTTGGAGTCAGAGCAGCCAAACCAGAGTCAGATAGGTGAGGATTTGACTCTTCATCTAAGAGAATGTTTGCGGACTTGAAGTTCCTATGTACAACCGAGGGCGAACACACCTCATGCAAGTACCTGTGAGGGATGGGGAGGATAGTGTGCTCAAAATCAAACATTAAGTACCTTGGATAGGATGGAACCAAATAGGAAAAAGGAAATCTCATTCAACATACTCTAGCGCTCGAGCGGTACCAAGTGCTACTTTGACTCGGGCATTCCATGAAAGTCGCTGGCCTCGATCATCGTAATAGTGTAATATATCATACAGACTTCCATTTCCGACATGTTCATGGACCAAAAGCCTTTGACCATGTTCTGCACAATACCCCACCAATGAGACAATATTTGGATGCCTGAGCCTTGACATATTTGCAACAGCTTCAAGAAAATCGTCCTCCTCTAGTAAAGATAGAGCTGAGTTGTCAATCTTCTTCACAGCCAAGATCTGGAAAAAGCATAGTGAATAATGGATGAGAAAATTAGTTGTGAATCTTTGAAGGCTTAAAATAAATGAGTGATGAAGACTTAACACATGCTTAACACATGCCCTATAAGAAAAATGATTCTGGATGATAAGAAGTTCATCAAATTAAGATATCTACTACATCGATATTTCAACGATTGCAGTCAGACAACAGCTGAAATCAAGGAAAGAGTCCAGCATACCTTGCCATTTGGAAACTCTGCTTTATAAACACGACCAAGGGATCCTTCACCGATTAAGTTTTCTTGACTGAAGCTGTTTGTCGCAATTTGAAGAGAGGCGACTGTATAAGAAGTAGCGGTTACAGGAGATTTCACTCTCTTCAAAGATCCATTCCTGACATGCATCCCACCAACCATTGATTTCTCTGCTGGCGGGGCTTTTGGTTCAGACAGAGTTCCCATGCTTTTTAGTCTCTGTTCTTGCATCTCTGAATTTTCTGAAGCAGCAATGGAATTCAAATTAAGTTAATATGGGATAGAATGTAAATAACAGTCACCACAACATCAATATTGCAGGCCGCAAAATCATTGCAGATGTATCAGCAAACCCACAGCAACATCATACACAATTTAAAGCAATTTTTTTTATTCGAAGAACCAGACATAGATGATTGAATCGGGATTATTAGTTGTTAGAATCATGGCTGAAAAATAAACAACCCGATTCATCCACTTCTCTCTACTTGCAATAGTTAAATTCCAACAAAATATGTGCATGAAGGTAACAAGAAATGTGAACACTGGTTAAAGATGCAAGTCACTTGGAAAGAATTTTATCAAGCCTCAGTCACTAGGATTATGACCGCCATTTCTACAAACAAATGAGAATAAAAATGCCAAGAAGTTAGGAGCAGGAGAGGAAAAAACACGTACCTCTATCCATACCAGCAGCAACACTTTCAGAAGAGGTCCTAGCACCTGCTTTCTTAACCTTATGCTTTCGGAAACAGAAAAATAAAGCTAGCAGGACCAGTAACAGAAAGCATGAAGAACCCAATACGATGCCAACAACAGATCCAACTGTCAAACTACTTCTCTTCGCATTTGATGGTATGGGACCCACCGGAGCTAGCTGAGCTGGAGCTGAGTGACTTGCATTCCCGGGTGAGCTACTGGGAGGAGGTGGAGTATAAGGTGGTGGTGGAGGTGCAGGGCCATTGTCAAACAAATTGCCATTGTAACTGTTTAAGTGAAGAAATATCAGATTCATGGAAGAAATTCGATTCTTGAAAATAGTGAGAAAAGAAAGGCTAATATCAGAGCAAGAGATAAACAGCTTACATGAAACTGGGAATTGACTTCAGTTCCTGTGGTAGCCATCCAGTAAAACGATTGTCGGCAACATCCCTAACATTAGCTATGTATTAGGGATGATGGACAATGTCTCTCAATGGAAAAATCATAAAACAAGCCCCAATAAAGAAATGACTTACAGATTTATCAAAGGCAGTCCAACTAAAATGTTAAGAGCGCCAGTTAATTGGTTGTTCTGAAGATAGCTGCCACAGATTGGGAAGTATGAGAATTCCGGACAGTTAAATAATGTCGGTAATAGTTTCATGAATGAATAGCACTTCAATTACTGACAGGGTTGATAGGTTCAACAGGGAGCCAAAAGAACGAGGAAGATTTCCAGAGAAGTTGTTGTACGACAGATCCCTGCATCAGCCCCATTATAGAGAAAATTACAACATAATAAGCTGCCATCAATTAAAGTATATTCCATGAAGATAGTAAAGAAAACGAAATCAAAATACAGGGGTTTCCTGCGCTTGAATGCAACAGCTTTTTATGCTTTAGGTGAAATTATTAAGTAATGCTGCCAAGAACGTTGCTTATATAAAACCAATAAACTAGTACAGTACAACCAGAATGAAAACACGTTGGGAGATGACATATGAGTTTCTCATATTTGCTTTCAATAGATTAAGAGAATTTAACAAAATCTGCAAAATAAAACAATCATGTATGTTGGCATTTACAGATCTGGTACGCATGAAACTGAAGGACAAACCATCCGGAATTCAGAGAGATCTTTTATAAAGTCAACAAGAGGGAAATCTTACACTGTTGCAAGTGCTGAGTGATTTGTAAATATATCTGAAATTGACGAGGAGAGTGAGTTGTGGCTAATGTTCCTGAATCCAAAACCAAGCAGATTCAGTGAAAGATTGAGCGGACACAAATGTGGAATGGATGAAGAGAATCACTCACAAGTAGTTAAGCGTACGCAAAAGGAAGAAGGAATAAGGAAGACCACCAACGAGGTTATTGTTAGCAAGGTTTCTGCATATACATATTGACACATCAGAGATTGATCTGCTTTTCAATTCAGAAATCAAGAGAAAGGAATCAAATTCTTACAGGGTAGTCAAAACAGGAGGCAACTGATACGGAATCGAATCATGGATGGCGTTTGCACTTAAATCCCTGTGCACAAATACTAAAGTAAAATTGGTAACTCAATCTCAAAGCATAGAATGCAATGGTAATATATACCAAGCAGGGAAAGCAAGGGAACAAAGCAAGAAGCTTTCTTACATTGTCTTCAACGAGACGAGGTTTGACAACAAATAACCCATTGTCCCATTCAAGCTTAATCCAGAAAGCACGCTATCAAGCATACAGAAAAGTCATAATCAACTAAGATGAAAACATTCCATGACAGTTGACAAATTAGATATATATTGAGTTCCAAAAAGTTCAGGTCACAATCACGCAGAGCACCTACAGAGAAACAACAGCAGAACCCTCACAGTGTACTCCCATCCAAGACTCCCCACACGGATCGCCACCACTTAACTTCCATCCAGTGAGCTGAGGAGGATTGTTCAAGGCACCATATAATACTTGAAGTGCTTGTACTGCATGCACATTACATGATCTTATAAATAGGTAAACTAAATAGCCCCAAAACAATGCTAGAAAAAACTCACCCCAGCGGCGAAATAAATAACATAGGAAACAACTACGAAATGAGTTGCACACCTCAAACAAGCACCAGTAAAGAAGAAAAAAGAAAAAGAAAAACAGATTCCCAAGTCTAGCACTATGGATCTCTAAAGAAAATGGCAAGCAATCAAGAAGCATGCACTAGCTGTGTCCGAAACACATCCCGATATGAACTTTTTTCGAAGCAAAACAATCACAATGGGTTGCTTCAAGAATCTGAAGAGAACATCTTCTATCTCTCTTTTCACTTTCTTTTTGAATGTTTCCCTATACGTCCATTATAGCAAAAGCACTGGTTTGGTTATACACCAAAGAAAGGAAGAACAAAACGCATATATGGAGAACAAAACTTTTTGGTACTTCACCCAAATTGGTCCACCATCATTCAAGCATTTTCATCAAAAAGCTTCTTCTTCACTTTAAATTTCAATCCGCATCATGATCATCGCCACCACCGCACATCTTTCTCCACTCATTTATCAATTATGAATATAAACAACAAATCATTCTCTCCAATCACTTTATTACTCTTTTTCCATCAACCCAGCCTACAAAAATTTTTAGATATCGATTCCTGCAAAAAATTCATGCTTACAACGAAAGATCAAGAAATATCTATTAGATACTCCTTCTAAGAACCTGAAATAATAAACCGAAGACACTTTTAAGTTCAATGATTATTAAATATGATCTCGATTATCATCCTCAGAAGATAAAAACACAGAAAATGAGAACCACGTTTCCTGTTTCATTTCAACGTTTTAAGAAAAAAATAAAAACGTTACTGAACAGTTTTGTTCCTATTTTCAAGAAAATGACACAAAACGTACAAGAAAACACAAAAATCATACTATCAGATAAGACCTTATTAAATTCGAATTCGTGAACTTAGATTCACAACTTATATCATTATTCATTACCAACCAAAAGCCCAAATTTAAGGTAGAACGCACAACAACAACAAAAACAACTGCCATACAGATATTCCTGTCGATTGACTGTGGTCGGGGAGTGGAAATATACACAATCTTTTCCCTATTGCATAACAAGGGAGATAATACCAGGGCTAATCAAGAAACATAGCAAGAAAATGAAACAAAAAAATCATACGAAATACACAAACAGTATATACTTTTTCTAATACACATCTCAATCAAAAACAGCAAACTCAGAGCACTTAGCATTGCATTATCTAAAACAGATGTGTTAAAGTATAAAAATTTGTGAGACAGAGAAATTCGATTATCTCAGCATTCTGTATTTTTAATGGTCAATTTTACTGTAGTATAATAAAGAGTAAAAACAGCAAGGATTCTGATACAAATCCAAAAAAGACAACACAAAACCTCAACTCCTCAAAATCAATCAACTAACCCTCACTCAACAACCGCACCACAGCACACCACAACTCATCAACACAGAACAAAACACACTAACTAACCATCATTGGAATCAGTAATCCCAACCGCAACACCAAACCACAAATTCACCGCAATCAAAGCCAACAACATCTTCCAACTACCAACGCCGCCTCCGCCGGCCGCCGACGCCATCGATCAAGAAGCCGAGCGTGAAATCATTCACCGACACTCACTCGCTTACATTGCCGAGAGGGAAATGGTGAGAATCGATGCGAAGTGGTTGCTTCGCCATTGATGAAAGCGATTTGAGTGTGATTTGTGTTGAGTGAGATTCGAAGCTGAGTGACTGAAGAGAGAGAATGAGGCAAAGAAGAAAAAGAAGAAGAAGAAGTGTGTTTTGTCGGCGAAAAGAGGAAAGGGGGAGAAAAGGCTGGTCAAGGGGGTAAAAAGGTAAATTTAATAGGAACAGGGGGAGTGTGTAGGGTGGAGTCATTTTCTGAGTTGGGGCTTTCTGTCCCTTTCTTTTTGACATTTTTTTTACTATGGTTTTGTATGTTTGGATTTTTTTTGCATACAAGAGGGAAAAAACAGATTGAGTCTGTCTGAGTGAGATTTGAATCTGAGTTGTTTCATTTGTTACTGCTGTGAGAATTAGGAAATTAAAATTGGAAATAAGAAATTGGTAATAAAAATTTGTGGTATTACTATGACAAAAACTACATTTGTTGAAAAATCAGAGATTGATTTGTGCGATAAAAGATAGTCTGCTCATTTATGCAAATATTACAATTTATGTTTCTAAAGTTGTTAAATGTGTATTGTAGGTTGATAATATATCTTTTGTCTCGAATACATTATAAAAGTTTGATTTGACATGATTATTATTATATGTGTTGATTTTTTATTTAAATAATTTTATTTTTATGAGTGTGGAGATGATAATGTGAATGGATGAATAAAAAAAATAATGATAATAAAAATGATGCGATATAAAACAGGATATTTTAACTTTTATCAAATAATTACTACTCCCTTCGTCTCATAATATATCCAATGTTTTTTTTTGCTGTTTCAATTTATTTGTAATCTTTCCTCCTTTAATCAATATTTAATCTAATAAAACTTGTATTAATCATATTTTGTTACAATACATTCATTATTTCCTCCCATAACAGCCGCACTACCTCTAAAAAATATTCTTTCTTTATCAAATTTTCATAAAAATTGAACACACACATCAATTCCCGTGTTGGATCAAACGGTTGCAAGTATTATGAGACGGGGGCAGTATTATTTATGAAAGTGTTATAATTTATATGGACATTCATTTTTACTCCCTCCGTCTCAAAAAAATTACGTCACTTACTAAATCGGGATGTCTCAACTAAATTACAACATTACTATTTTTGAAAATTTTTTCCCTACAAAAATGCTACCTTGGTCCCATAATAAACGCAACGTAGATATATGTAAACAATAAAGTTATTCATGCTACGAATCGTCCGCAGAACGATTAAACATTGTTTTAATGATAGTTTAACTTATGTACTTCAATCCTGAGCTAATGATGTGAATTTCTTACGTTGTTAGCACAAATAACGAATCCGCTCAAAATGTGTGTTAAATAATATAGTGATGATATAACTTTATATTTTTTATAAGACGATGGGACTAACAAAACACTCATACTTTTTATTTTATATCACATAAATTTATCCTTTTTTTTTATCCTTTATTTTTTTCCACTTCTTTCATTCACACAAATCAAAAGGCAAAATAGTCACTATAACAAAAATACAACACATATAGTACTACATCCGTCTCAAAATTATTGGATCGTTTTGTCGAAGCGATTGGTCTCAAATTATTTGTAATATTTTCATATTTAGAAAGTATTATGTGGTTAGAAATTAAAAAAGTTGGAGATAGAAAAATTATGTGGATGAGAATTAGAGTTAAAAAATAAATAAAAAAATTTACGTGCATAAAGTGAATTCTGTAATTATGTTGGGACTGATGAGGTATAAATTATCGTATCAAATCAATCGATTATAATTTTTTTAGGATGAAGATAATAATAATATGTTGTAGTTTATTTGATATAGATAAAATATTATACCTGAGAAGTTTTATATGTAAGCCACACGTAATGTATCAATCCGTCGTTTAAACTTGACATCTTATAGTACAAAATCAGCAGTTGTGATTATACAATCACATAAATGACAAAAACAAAAATTTGACAATCTGGTTTTTGTGTTTGTTTTCTTAAGGAGTGCAGAAGAAATGGAATATGTGTATATATGTGTTTAGTAATAAATGAATGATTGAGATTGAAAGATAAAAAATAAATGGTGAAGATTAAAAGATAATAATCTAATCTTAACTCTTGATTCGTGTCGTTTTAATTTCAATCGTTGATTTATTGATAGACACATTTATATCATGAGAGACATTCCATAAAATCAATAGTGTAGGCATAAAATGATTGTGTTTTGCTGCGTAAAAAACCAAAAACAAAAAATAATTGATATTATCAAGATACTTTTTGGTACTCCCTCTGTTTCATAATATAAATAACATTTTATTTATTTGGATCATCCTAAAATATATACAAAATATCATATTTAATAATATTTTCACATAAAAACAATCATTATCTGCTACAGTACACCCACTATCTCTTTTCAC
>JAOVYX010018626.1:0-49123 GCA_035668315.1 Drosera spatulata
GTGAACCACACAAAAGGGGTAAACCACGTCAAACTTGCGGGTGATCCACATAAAAGGGGTAAATCACATCAACGTGTGAAACTGATTAATAGGTTTCCACACAGGCGATATTTTGTCCGGCGATGGAACCATAAATATTATTAAAATGAATTAATAGGTTTCCACTCATGCGATACTTCGTCTGACGATGGAACCATAATTCTTGTATTTAGATTATAATCATATAATATGAATCAAATAAAATCAAATCATGCAAATATAATAAAGTACCTTTGTTTGTCTTTTGATCTCAACTAGTTGGAGACTTGGTGTTGATAACGTGTTATAACGGAAACGTTTACGTCGGAATAACTTCTTTGAAAGATAATTGTCGAAATTAATAAAATAATAAAATATTTTAGAGAGAGATTAGAGGGAGAAAGAAAGATTTGAATGTAATCACATCATTTCGGGTTGCCTTTCACAGTTTCACTAAAGGCTTGAATGTATCGGATAGGAAAGATCATTGTGATTATAATCTTTCGTTTGGATTGGCGGGAAATAGTTTGCGTTCTTGAGCTTGTCGCGGAACAAGAACTGGGTTATATAATTGATACTGAACCATAAGATATGCAATGACTAATAGGCTTGCTTATGCTTATGTGCATGAGAAATTGTATGCAGGATTGGATTAACAATTTTAGAGTGAAATTGTCATCATGTTGCGATGACTCTCTCCGATAGGAATAGTATTAGCTTTGAAATGCATGAGAACGCACTTTTGTTAAGGGTTTGATACTCGAGGACATCAAAAATAGTTTTTCTATATAAAAATAAGGATAAAATCTGTATATATTAACTTGTTTCATAGGAGTTATACCCTATATTTAATATACCCTATATTAACTTGTTTTATAGGAGTTATACCCTGTATATATTTGAGAACGCACATTTGTTTCGTTTCTAGGTATGCAGGATATGCAATCACTACTACGCTTGCTTATGTTTATGTGCATTTTATCATAGGGTATACGAGAAGGAACCAGCTGGGCCTTTGGCATACTTTGCAGAAACAGGCCAGTTCAGTTTATGGGCCGTCATTGGATTGTATCAAGCATGTGCTACCAGGCCTAGTTCAGCCCAGGAGTATCAATCATCATGGGAGATGTGCTTGGACATGATAGGCCGAGCTTATGAGGTACGTTGCGACAATTCATATCTTGTGATCTCGATTTTGTCTATCTATAGAGTATCTTCTTGATAAGAAGTTTCTGGCATTGGCTTAAGTTGATTACTATTAGGTTCTAGTATCTCTAAGCAACGTCGGCAATATCAAGCAAGACAACAAATGTGGAAGAAATCTTAGATGACCTACGACGACCACGACCAAGGTTATGTACAGAATCCCCATTCTAATTGTGAGATGGTTGCGTCTCCATTTGGACCATACTCGTTATCTCGTAGATTACCGTGATATGATATAGCATAATCTTGATTCGAGCATTTACGACACTAGTTTCCCTTGCTTAACTTATCTTCGTCGCAATAAAGCGGCTAGTCCTAGGATTTGACTTGCAAGTGGAAGTGTAAGAGATTTCATAGGATCGTGGCCGGAATGGATTAATCATCGACGAAGGACCACTAGAATAACGAAAGAAAGGTAAAAGGGACGTCGATGATCCTCTTGTTTATCTCATCAACTGCAATCATCAATACGAAACAAACTCTAATAATGAAAAGAGCTGAAAGGCATGACCAAACTTCACCAACGACATAATCCATTGTTTTGGTTCCATGATTCTGTTTGGACCAGAAATGGATCTTCATCATCTTCATATCCCGTTGGGCGTTAAAGGAGGAGCTCGGGAGCTCGGGGTGTCCTCTCCTTGGCCTCTCGCTTAACAGTCTTCCAAGAAGACAACGCACTTTATTTAAGTGTTTTAAGCCATGAATCAAGCTTTTACGAGAAACTGAAACGAACGGTAAATCCTTTACGTTTGACCTCGAGTTAATGGTTATCTCAGGGTTTGAAGTGCGGATCATGTTTTGTTCACCATATACTAGTTGTTGATTGAACAAATGAGGGTTGCAGGATTTGGATATTCGGACATATGTCTGTGGATTGATATTTTGTTGAAAAATCAATCTATGTTTATATTTTAAATTAAATCTAAATTAATGATAGAGGAGTGCCAATATTATTAAGTTATTTGTGTAAACCTATCCTTAGTCGCAACATGAACTCGGTAAGTTAAGATAGGGATAAAATTTTTAAGGCATCGATCATAAGTTGTGTAAACCCATCCAAGACAAGTTTAAATATTGCCAAGGATAAAGTCAGGAACAATTTTTTGGATGGAAAACCCATCTCTTAAATTACCGTAATGGTACAAAAACTGGGTTGTCATTATATATATCAACTCCTAAAACAAGTTTTCGTGGAGAGTTCCCCATAGAAAGGGAACTGAGGAGGGGACATGATCTTGCCAAGCAATCTTTTTAGGTCCACAAGAAAAGGAAAAGAGTCCAGAACATCAAACCTACTTTGCATGTCTAATTAACCATGTTGTATTTTTGTGGTGTAGATCATCCATATATTCTCATCTTTTTAACAAGACATAGTAATCGCCTTCACCTACCTAGCCCTTTTTGTTATAAATCCCTATGTGTGTGGGGGAATCATATCAATTTCATATCTTTCATCAAATCACAATTACATCTTTGTGGTACTCTTTTCATCAATTCCTATGTTTTTAGGTATTTTTAGTCCCCACAAGTTGGTTGCATTTGTTGTGATCAATCCTCTTCACCTAACTATAGGCTTTTGGGTAAAGATTTTACTCTTGAGAAAGAAGTCTATAATGCAGTGTTAATATTAGGTTTTTGGCAAATTGAGCTGAGCTTATCCTTTTCTTTGTAGGTCGTTGATTCTTGCAGATTTAATCCTCTATTTTGATTGGTTAAAAATCGCATCCCCTGTTCGACGATTTTCTATTCCTGGATTTCCATGTAGCTTCCTCTCGAGAATCTTACGGATTGCCGAAATCAAATCCAAATAATGACTGGTCGTTTGGAGTATAACTTAGATCGGAAATCGGATCACAGGTTGTGGTGATATTCATTGTCACAAGATATTATGCTATCTACATATAGCCAAGAATGATACTAAGCGGGTTCATGAACCAATTTTACCCAACTTGTGAAAGACTTTGGATCATGTATTGATATGATATGATATGACATGAATCAAGTTCATATGTTTGTAAGGGATTTTTTGATATCGTATTTTAAAATTGTAAAAATCGAACCAATAACAAAAATAAAAAATTAATAACAAAAATAAAAAACATTTTATAAAATATGTTGATGGTGAAGCTTACAAGCTTTGATGAAGCGGGTGGAAGCTTTAATGAAGCGAGTGGAAATGATAATAGCTAGAAGCCTAGAATAACGAAATTAACATGGACTATAATACTTTATCCGTTCCATAATATATTCAACGAATGGTTAAGCGGATAAAAAAATTCATGATGTTGCGAATGATCCGTAGAATGATCAAATGATGTTTTTTTTATAAATATATCATGAAATATAAAAAAAATATAAATTATAATCTTGGATCGAAATAAAATTTGTATCATATTTATATTATTTACATATAAAAAATAACGTATATAAAATACGTAATGAATAATATGATAATTATATAATGTTTATATTATGAAAATGTCATATTATCCGAGATTAATTCTAGTTTTGTTGGACTTGTACTCCATTTTCCAACCGCAGATTTCCAACATGTTCCTTGCTGATATCAGTACACGTTGGTCGGCGGTGAGCCGGTTAGGCAGAGTACTCTGATTCAGAGTTACTCTATACTTCCAGTTATGAATATATTTGTATCCTGAACTGGTTTGAGGCATTGGCTTAAACTTGGCTCAGATCAGAGATAAATTGGACTACCAAGCTCATTGAGATGCTTATAATACACGCATCCGCTGCAGCGAACCCACTAGACTTAACCTCAGGAACACAATCATGTCCGAGATTCTCATCTCTTTGATGTCTCAAATTTATACAGCAAAGAAAACTGTTTGCTGCATATTGTTGTTCTAAAAAGTGCGAGTGCAATCTGATTCAATTTGATTTCTTGTTCTACAGCTATTGGAACCAACATAATTGAGTACGAAACCCCAGCCTGGCAAGGTTGGAGTACAGAAATTTTGAGAATGGCAGCTGCAGAATTGAGTACAATTCAACTGTACCGAAAATGAAATCAAGAAAAATCGAAGGGGACAATAATGTCTAGCATCAAGGACTACCCCAAAATACAACCATCAAACTTCCTCAAAGGTACGGTATCTCTTCTTGCAAAGTCACTAGCTATGTGCAAAATAACAAAAAAACTTGGGGTCGTTGTTACAACAATCTGTGTCTTGGAGCAACCTAATCAAGAACTGACAGTGCCATCGATCTGATCACCGGTCGCTGATTGACAAGGATCCGACGACTCCAATTTATCAAGGCAGGAATGCGAAACAGACTGCTGCGGCGATGGCTGTGTTGTTTGTAGCAAGGAAGAGTGATTCTCCGATGAGTGCGACGACTCAGAATGCGCTTGTGGTTGTGATTCAGGCAACAACGTTGACGAAGACAACGATGATCGAGGTTGTTCCGACACCAAAACTTCTTTATCAGAGCACGGAGATCCTATCAATGACGCCGATGATGAATTCGGAGACATTGAAGGATCGGTTCCATCGCTCAACTTCCTCTTATTAATTCTTGCCTCAATCCCATCCTCCCTCATCATCATCATATAATCCTTGATCCGTCTCACGTCGGCCAGCTTCACCGGCTTCACGATATAATCCTCGGCTCCTTCCTCCAAACACCGATCGATCCTCGTGTTAATGTTCTCCGACGACATGATCACCACCGGCACCTCCCTGAACTCACTCGACCCCTTGATCCTCTTCAACAGCTCGTACCCCGTCATCCCCGGCATCGAGTAGTCCGTCACGATCATGTCCACCTTCAATGATGACGATGATCCCGTCATCACTCCTCCTTCGTTTCTCTCGTCGTCTAGTCCAAGAAACTGTAGTGCTCTTCGCCCGCTGTCGACGGTCGTGACCTTACAGGACGAGACTCGTAATAAGGTCTCGATGACCTTGCGGTCGACGAGACTGTCGTCGACCGCGAGCACGTGGGCTTGGTGGATTTGTGGCTCCGGTAGTCTCCGGGGCCATGGGACGGGGCTTGTGGTTGCCATTTGGGTCTCGATCATCATGTTTTGCTCAAGATTGATGAGTGTCTCTGAGTTTTTGAATCTGTGTGAAGATAGAATGGGGAAATTGTTGGGAAGCGAAATGAGAGGAGGGGTGGGAGAAGATGGGAGGTTTATATGAAACGGGCAAACAAGTTGAATGTGGGTAATAAATGGGGGTTTGCTGACTGACTTTTTGGTATTTTCTCATCTTAAATGAGATTCTTGAAATCCGCTGCTTTGGTGTGTGAGATCTTCAAATCCACTGCCCATTACTGTTTCCCCTTTTTCCTTTTCTCTTTTTTTCATTTTTAAAAGTGATTCAAACTCTGGGTAAACGTTTTTTCATTTTTATCGTGAGATATTGGGAGGAGTAAGTTTGAGGGAAATGGTAACGGTGAAGAGGGGTTTGACTCTGCTGCCGCCGGATTTGGAGCTGATAATTCGATTCACGGGGAATGAATGAAGGAGAGGAGTTCAATTTATGCCGAAAACGGAAATAAGTAGCCTCAGGAAAAGTATTGTTGCACCCAATTTTAATTTTATGGTTTTAATATATCTATATAATATTTTTTTTATTTTTTTGTCTCACGAAAGTTATAACATTTTATAAAATTTGAATGTTTTATAAAAGATACTCCACGACACTTTAATAATTGGAATTTTTTTTTATAAAACTATCACAACACACATATCTTTTATTATTATATATCACATCAATTTATTCAATTATTTTTGAACATTGTTAATGTCAAGACAAATTTTTACACTTCCGGCAACATGTGAGTGAAGGATATTTTCGTCCAAAAAAATAATATGAGTGCATTGTATTGGGTTGATTAAATTTTGCCTTGACATTATTATTTTTTTATTTTTTCTCATTCATTTTCCTCACAAATAAGTATTTTTTTTATAAATTCGACATAAATATAAATTTTTAACTTTACAAACTTTGCGGGATGGGACAGTATTAGATTCTCCTAATTTATTTATAATATTTTTAATTTTGTCAAATATTTAATCTAAAATATCAAATCTATTATGTTTTGTTACAGTAATCTCACTGTCTTCTCATATGATTATTATAATAAATTTTATTATCTATATAAAAATATTCTTTCTTCATCAAATCTCACGAAAATTGAATACACATAGAAATCTTTATTTCTAGTCAAAGTATTGCAACTAAATTGAAATAAAATAAGTAATAATTGGGACAGAATAAGTAATATTTTACTCTCATAGAATGTTTATAAAATTTTTGACAATTCACATGATTTTAATGATATGTTAGAGTTTTCAAACAACTGCATGATTAAATATCTCATCCTTTCCTCAGGATAAAATGACCTCATATTATTTCTCAAAAGAAATTTACTTCTTTCCTTCAAAAATAGATCATTTCATTTCCATTTTCTGATGTCATCAAGTGAAATGCATTCGCATTACTTGTGATCACTTCCCCAAATTATCGAACAACTTAGCAATTCATCTAGACATTTTCCTAGGAATTTGGGTCTCTTAGAAACGGAATCCGCATTATTTGAACTTAGGTTGCGTGACAAATTTATCTTTGCAGCCAATTTTATTTTATCGAATTAGGATCAGCCAACTCTATTTACAAGAAGCAAGAAGAGTCGACGTCTTCATCAATGCACAGGCTCCATTCTCAAAGTCTTTAAATTTCTGACTCATACCCCCGTCGATGATCTCTCGAACAAAACAAAATCTAATTCAACAACGTACTGTATGCATTCTTTGAAACATTCACACAGAGACACAGAAGATAATTGAATGGATCTCGCAGTGTACGAAAAAGTAGCCATTAATGGGAAAAACAAAGGACAAGCAAGAGATCAAAATCACAATCTAAAAATCTACTGCCTCCCGATTCCGAACAGTGAAAACAGTGACACTATCATCATCATCATGATATGATCGCTGACTGACTATTCCACCCTCATTGACTAACCCTGAATATTTTTCCTTTAAACATCGTTACAAACTTGCTTCATCATAATATCATGACGTATTCAACACTCGTATATGTATCGAGCAAATAATCACGAAGTATGTTGTCGATTATGAGATGTCCTGTTACGGGGTCTCGAATATATGTTTGAGATTTGCGACAGCTTCATATGGCAAACCGAAATCAATAATCAAGATACGAGCACGACTAGACCAAAAACCAAATCAGATCTGCCAGCCAAAGGCCAAGATTGCGAGACGATTTGATTTGAAAAACATTTGGCTGATTTTGCATTCCCCACACGCTTGGCCTCGGCTCCACAGTATATCTTCGTTTCTCTTTTCACATCTTGTCGAAGATTTTGATTGATTATTCTTTCGTCGTCCATCTTCCTCTGCACTTGTCACATCGCATCGGATCTCCAAAGTCCTCTTTGTTCCCTTTTTTTAAGATTTTCAAAAATACGGTTTTTTAGTCTCTTTTTGGATACGTGACATAGTCCGCTGCATTTGGAGTCACTGTTCGGTTACTTTATCATCGAAGTTGGATTTTTGTGATGCGTGAGCCATTCGATTTTGGCTGTCGGAATCCATTCTGAATTTAATGGGCGATCGTATTCGTATGAACATTCAATACCCATTGATTTGCCACTTTTCCTTGCTGTATGCATACTGTGGTAGGAGTTCAGCATATATCACTATCATTACACAAACCGTTCTAGATTTTGATAAGGTGCAATATAATTTTGTGCTAGTTCACAACAATCCAATTATTAATAAGAGTTATTTTTTTCGTTCCATAATATAAGTAATAATTATTTATTTATGTTGTTTTAAAATATATACAATATATCATATTTAATAACATTTTAATATAAAAAATATCAAAATACATCTCACTATTTTCTTTCATAATTGTTACTATAGTAAACCTTATTATCATTAAAAAAATATTTTTTCTTCATCAAATTTCATAAAAATACAACTCTCCATTATCTGCTACCATGATAAATCTTACTATCATTTAAAAAATATTTTTTTTATATTAAATGTTATAAAAATATAACATAAATATAAATTCAAATATTGAATCAATGTATGGTCTATATTATGAAAAGGATGGAGTACTTGCCGGCAATGTTAGGCCAGAAAAAATTAATAAAAATGCCAGAGTCTTGGACCTGAGAAGAACAAACAGGCCCAAACGTCATACTATGGACTAAGCCTTAATCTATATCCAATGTCCAATGAATGGGCCGCCCAAGAGGCCCAATGAAACGCTGACTCCCAGGCCGAACAAGAATCCATCAAATCCTCAAAACGCCGCACAAGACATACAACATCAAACCCTCGTCGGAGAACAGCGTCGCCGGCGAGGAAGATGGAGTGTGCGGCGAAAGGGAGAGGCAGCCGCTGCATCATCGGTCCTTCGCTGAGACGATGCGCTCGCTGCGACGTCGTCGCATATTGCTCCCTCTCTCACCAGGTTTGCTCCTTCTCTTCCTCCTCTTCATATCTATGTTTATGGCAATGGAATTGCAGGCGGTCCAATTTTCGTTGTTTGGAAATGTTACCTCATCATACCTCTGTGTCTGCGTGGTGGCAGATGTTACTGGTGATGTATTGTTTTGTGTGATAAGATCTGATCGTTGGCTAAGTTGCTGAAGAGCGAGCTGAATAAGTACCATTTTTGGCACGTCTTGACCATGCTAGTGAAAATTATTAACCTCTGATCTTGAATTTGAGCACGGTGATCAGGATTTGAATTTGTGGTGAACCGAACGAGTAAATGGTCCGCGATGTGGTATTGTATGTCTGTTGGTCTGTCTAATGATAGAAGATTTATCAACACTCGACATGGTTATGTTTCAGCTGTCACACTGGAGTGATCACAAGGAAGAGTGCGGAAGGCTAGAACAACATATGAAGTCTGTCAACACATCGAATGATTTCCCTTTCACATTTCATCAAGAAGGTATGGCAGGTAGCTTAATGTTCACAACATATCTCTGTTTATATCTGGAGTGTCGGCTGGTTCTGCTTTATTTTGATTTAAAGTGACACTTGTATGCGTGCTGATTATTTGGTTTGGTTGTGTCAAAAACTTAAGCACAGTTGAACAGGTGTTCATTCCTACAGAAGTGGGATCTTCATCGAGTTGGAATGTGGTTACATGAATGCTCATGCGAGGAGTTTAGCTTCTCTTCCATGAATTCCAGGCATCTGGTTTATCTGTTGAACTTTGTACATATTTTAGCCATTTGTTTTGAGCAAGGTAACCTGAGTTTCAAATGGTATCCTGATTTTTGAAGGTTAATTGATTGTTGGAACCTTCCGAGCAATTTGTGTCCATGTACTGGTATATTTTTCCCCATCCTGTAATTTCTTCTCGCTTGATGCTTTAGCTTAGATATTTTGCCTTAGGAGTTCAGTTTCATGTCATGCAGGCCCTGTAAGTCCTTTGTCGAAACAATTAAGCTCTTGGAAGGAGTACTATGAGTGGAGAAATATCCCTCTTGATTCACCGGTTGCATTGCTACTTCATTGGGTACGAATTCTGATGTCTCCAACTTCGGTGAACACAAGTCAGTCATTTTCCTTTGCTTGGCTCAAACTGTAGGAACATAAGAACATTATCTCTCAACAATGAGCAGTATCTGCGTAATATATTTATGGAAGAGTAATGGAATAAGGAGCGTAACACTTATGTCACATACTTCACCTAATGATGAACCAGAAGTTTGACAGTTGCTTTATGCGATTGGCAGCCATTGATGATATACCATGCGATGCAAATGGCATCTTGTGAAAGAGTGAGTGCTCGGGTCACTCGCCACTTCAAGATTCACTATCTTGGTAAATCTTCTTTTTTCTCCCCTCTTTGTTGGGATAGAAGTTGTTTTTTTCCTATAAAAAAAAAAATAGCAGGTTGGTTACTTGGTGTTTTTGTAGCAGTGTGTGAGCTTTAAGATCAATTTCATACTCTCTTGTTTTCCCATTTTCTTTGAGATCTACTTTTTATTCCTGTATGGAAAGTCGGCAATGCGTTGGATTGATTACTATCCATCGAAACCTCCTACTATATGATAGGGTTGAATTGATTGTCAACTCCTGGCAGCATCTTTAATGTCCTGACATGTTTCTTGTTTATTTGACATTTTATGAAGGACCTGAAAGAGAGCTGTTTCAACTCGCCGTGTTTGCTGAATTGCTCGCGCTTCTGCCATCATATGAGGTGCATATTGATTTCGTTGGACCTGCCGTACCGCAACAAAGGTCAAGTGGCTACCTTGTTTTGAGATTTCTTCCACCAAATTGTGGAAGTTCCATTTGGCAACTTTCATTTGTTTCTCTTGATATCATAATAAGCAGGGATGGCGAGAAGATAACCCTCTATAGCTATGCTCATTGTGACTATGAGGATTGTGAATGCAAAATGGCAAGGAAGAACACCAGTCAGGGTACTTCAATCGAAGCAGATTCCGCAGTCACATTGCGACTTTTTAGAGGCTTTTATCATGACCGTTTTAGAGACATGGTGAAGGTATATCCTCTTTCCATCACTTATTGCATTCTTGATTGCATTTCCAATTTATTCGAGGTTATTTTATGATGTTTTTAGCCATTTTATGTGTTTTTAACTATTTTATGGTCATGTTGAGGCTCTTTTTATAGTTACTTGAGTATTGAATAGATTTGAGTTTGCTTTACTATGTTCATTAGTCTTTTTCATTTGTTTTTTAGGTTCTTAAGAGATATGAGTTGCTTTTATAGTGTTTTTAGCCTTTTCAAGTGTTTTAAGCTCATTTTAAGGTTCTTTTCACAGTTTCTTGCGTTTTTAGGTTAAGGTCATTTCAAGGTTTTTTTTTTTTTTTTTTTTTTTTTTTTTTTTTTTTTTTATAGATTCTTGCCATTACATGTTTGAGGCTGTTTTATGATTTTTTTTTATCATTTTATCATTTGTTTTTTTATGTGTTTTTGAAGAGATTTGAGTTGTTTTAATGGTGTTTTTAGCCTTTTCATGTGTTTGAGTGTATTAAGGTCATTTCAAAGCTCTTTTCATTGTTTCTTGTGTTTTTAGGTTATTAGTGGTTGTTTTATGGTGTTTATAGCCATTTTATGCGATTTTTAGTGTTTTAAGGTCATTTCAAGGCTGTTTTGATAGATTCTTATGTTTTATGGTGTTTTCACCACTTTTCATAGGTTTTTGTGTGTTTTAAAAAGATGTGAAATGTTTTTATGGTGTTTTTAGTCTGTTGAAGTATTTTCTAGTTTTTTTGAGTGTTTTAAACTCATTTTAAGGCTTTTTTCATAGTTTCTTGCATATTCAAGTGATTTGAGGTTATTTTATGATGTTTTTAGATTTTTTATGCGTTTTTAAGTGTTTTATGATAATTTCCAAGCACTTTTGATAGTTACTTGCGTTTTGAAGCATCATGCTTGGTCGATGTACAAGACCTCTTTATTGACCATTTTCCCCAGTGTTTTTTCCCCCCTTCAGGATTCCTCTCCTGATCTTATCATTGCACCAAATGCTGGCATCGCAGCGTACCGGAGCTGGTTAGCTACTATTGTAAGTCTCCCGCACCTTTAGTATCTCCATACACCTCTTATATAACTACATGGCTTCAAGTGGGACCATTTGTATGTGTATTGGAGAAAATTAACCCACTTTTCTCAATGAGTAAAACCCATGTTTCAGCTGAACTTACGGTACAAAGTAGCCACAGGTTAGTGAGGCGGCTGCAGCAGTAGCCAACAAGTTACTGCAACCGTTATTTGTTGTCACAAAATCAAAGAAAAAGAAAGAGTAAAAAATACAATAAATAAAAAGATCTTGCAATTTCAAATCTAATAAATCTGACGGTTAACATTGTTGTAGCAGCTTAATGGCCGCTGCTGCAGCAGCCTCCTTTTTCTGAGGTAGCCAACATTCTATTCTTCTGCGTCAAATAAGGAGAGAAGCAAAGGATTTTTTTATTTCCTGCTATGCTTACACTAAATTAACCGATGATTGCAGGAGCTGATCAAGGGGCTTGATGCACCAGCAGTTTTCTCGGACTTCTGTGAGGAGGCTGCTCATCTTGCAGCTCATTGTCTGAGCAATGTGTTCGACTGTACTCTCATGCTTCCTGTACATTCCCTTCACTTTACCCCCCTTAATGTTGAAGAAACTATCATCCAAGATTTCGATCATTGTGTGCCTTGGATTTGATTGGCGCTTGCTTTCTTGTTTCAGATTCAACTGAATCCTTTCAGACACCCGTTGGCGGTGGAAGACAGTGCATTGCGTCTCCCTTGCTATTCAAACTGCTACATATTCGGGATATAATCAGGCAGACCCTTTGGCTGGGTCAACAGAGTATGAATTATTGGAGAAAACAGGAAAATCCGGAATGAAGTTTGTTTGCATAAAATGGCATCTTTCAGCAGTCGTTTGAGGCACAGAAATGATCTTTCTCAGAGAAAGTGTAATGGAATATCAGCAACAAGAAACCTAGTTTTTATGTCATTACTTGAGATTGACAAACAGTGTTTATATCGATTATGATAAGCTCTTTTTAATTAGTGCGAAACATCTTTGTCTGCCTTTATTACGTCCCTGTCTGTGATGTGCATATTTTAGACAATGAAATATGCTAACGTAATGAACGTGAAGGTTCGTTAGATCCTTTTGAATGGTTAAATTGTATATATATCTTGCATTCACATCTATCAATGTAGTTTGTCATTAGGATGTATCAAACTTTTTTTTTATGGAAAGGATGTATCAAACTTTTAATCACGTGATTCGAAATATCAATAATTTTCGAAATAACAATAATTTATCTTTAAACTAAACTTCTCTTTGATGAATCAACTACTCTTGTGCAAAACAAAGGAACATTATCATTGAAGACTGTATTTCTATCTTTGTAATCCAACAAGATCAATCACTCAAATGACTAAACCGATGATGTAGTACTCCCTTCATCCGAAACAATTTTTGAGTGAAAAATTACAATTTTTTTATTTGTCTGTTCGAAAATAATTGCAACATTATTTAAAATGATAACCTTTTTAAGTGAAAATGTCACAATAACCTTACTATTTACTCCCCGTGTAACAACACATATAAAAAAAATAACAAAAAAAAAAAAATCTGATTAAACACAACCTTTTGGTTGTTAAAAAAAAAAAAACTTGTTGAAACCCTCCCCGATCGTGATCCGCAGTTCACCTCTAGGTTTTGGCAAAAACTACAACAGGCCTTAGGTACAAAGTTGAACTTCAGCACAACATGTCATCGTCAGACAGACGGGCAATCAGAGAGGACGATAAGAGTAGTTGAGGATATGTTGCTATTGTGTACTCTGGATTTCTAAGGCAGTTAGGATCAACACCTACCACTCATAGAGTTCAGGTATAACAACAACTATCATACTAATATAGGAAGGGCACCTTATGAAGCCCTCTATGATCGCCGATCACCACTTTGTTGGGACGAGAAAAGTGATGAACAAATGATGGGGCCAAAACTAGTTCAACAGACAAGCGGTACGATTAGGCAAATCCGTCAAAGGTTGCTCACTGCACAAAGTCGTCAGAAAAGTTATGTCGATAAGCGACGAGAACTCAGTTTTGAAGTTGGGGATCATGTTTTCCTCAAAGTCTCGCCCATTAAGGGGGTCACCAGATTTGTCAAGAAAGTAAAACTTAGTCCTCGTTCTGTCAGGTCTTTTCAAATTCTGAAAAAGGTAGGGGGCATGGATTATAAGTTGGTTTTACCGCCAGATCTATCGTATGTTCACAATACATTCCATGTGTCGAACCTTTGGAAATATGTTTCATACCCGAAGCATATCCTACATTATGAGTCCTTGGGAATCAAAAGGGATCTAACGTATGAAGACAAGCCCATGCAGATCCTCGACCGTAAGGAAAGAGTTTTAAGGACAAAGGTTATACCGATGGTGAAGGTTCTCTGGAATAGCAGTAACCTCAAGGGAGCAACATGGGAATTTGAATCAGATGTGCAAGAGAAGTATCCTCAACTTTTTCAGAATTTAGGTTAGTAAAAACAATCTGATGTGCTACTTACACTTATAACATCTCTAAGAATGTTCAAATGATGGAAAGTAGAATAGATTAGGTTATGATCTCGACAATTTGGACATGTCACTCAGTATCTTTTAGACTAAGATCATTTTTCTATAAAAATGATCTATGCAGGACATGGATCGGTTTTGAACTTGCTGGATACCATTAGACAGCTCACTCATGGTGTTAGGCACGCCCTGGAAGAGGTTCGTGCGCTGTCTTCTGACGTCGGTTGGGCTGAGAGAGTGGGGGCTGATCTTACCACGATAAAGGGGTTTCTTCGATTTGCATGACTTAGTGAGCAGGGAGACTAGCTCACGTTTTCCTGATCGAGTGCGTGGTGCACCAGCATACGACGGAATACAGGTGTAGGTTGATCCAGAGGAGAAGCCTGAGGAGGATCCTGAGGAGGAACCAAATGAGGACATGGAGGAGCATCCACATGGTTATGATGACGATGACGAGCCCATGGAGGAGGCTCACAGGAGCCCAAAGTATTCTCCTGAGACACCAGAGTACACCCCGGAGACACCCCCTGCTCCCGTAGCTGAGAGACTTCCGCAATCACCATTAAGGACTACAAGTATGAGTCTGCCCCTTCGACCTCTGCCCAGCTTCCGATATGAGAGAGAGCCACAAACGAGGTCATAGTGTGGATTGCTATTGAGCTGGATCCGAGCTCCTTGATCCCCAGAGCGGATCGAGCAGGTAAGAAACCATATCCTACTTTGCAGCTCGAGTATATCCCATTAGTGAATCTATCCCATCTATGTGTCTTGAAAATTTAAATTCATTATGGTTTAAATTTAAATTTAAATTTTGAGGACGAAATTTCAAAAAAAGGGGAATGATGTAACAATACACGTAAAAAAAAAATAAAAAAATCTGATTAAATGCAGCTTTTTGATTGCTTAAAAAAAACTTATTTCAACCCTCTCTTATTGCCCTATTAGATAAGACGAAACACTTAATGCATGCCTTTCTATTGGATTAACTTGAGAGTGGGACTAGCATGCTAAAAACTCATCATTGCACACTTTCTCCTCTTGAATTAAGCCAACAGAATCAGCACAACTTTAGTTGTATTTTTTTCACTCAAACCAGTCACAAAACAACCCTTGAAGCTGCCCCAAGTTGCTAGTTCGTTTCAGGACAGAAAAGAGGAGAAAACTCATGATAAAACCCTTAATCTTCAACCATTTTCATTAAATTCCAGCCCCTAATTATGTACAAACTTTAACCCGCTGTTTTTATCTCTAAATTCATTGATTTCAACTGCTTAAACAAGATAATTAAAGTAGGGACTGAATTGGCGATCAAGGACTAAAGGAGAAGTTTCTTGGTTTGATCAATCATTATCACAAATCCCTCAACGAATTCAACTGTAAGTGAAATTGTGCTGGGACATTCCACCCGTCTTTGAACTCCTTAAGCTAATTTTGATGAATGCAAGTGATATGAAGTCGAATATCTTTGGTTTAGTGGTTAAATCTCTAATAACAAGCTTGTGTTTGCATTCCTTCCTTTGTTACTCTACGAATTCCATCTTTCTTGGTTTGCTCCACCTTCCATGCTTGACAAATCATTATCTTTCTTTACTTTTTTAGAGCTTTAAGAATTTATCCTTTGTAACTTGGAGAATTCATCACCTGAACAAGGAGGAAGCTATATTCTTGGTTGATTTTAAGGTGTTGAAGACTTTAACATGTTGATTAAGAGCCGGTGAAGAAGGGATTAAAATCTGAATGGAGGTTTTTGTTTTTTTTTTTTTTGTTGTTGTTGTTGATGAGGTTTGTTATGGTGAAATCATGGTGATCAGCTGTTGAACATTGAAACTAAGGCTTGAGGTGAAAGTGTTTATGCTTTCAATAAGTATTGAAATATGCTGTTTTAAGGTGTGTTGAGGGATCTGTAAGTCAATAATGTTCAAAGAGAATGAGTTATCAAGTCTAATTGGTGATGCTTTTGCTCTTATCCATACTTATATGATGATATTCTTACGAACAAGGGCTGAAAAATGAGTTTAGGACATAAAATATGAGTTTTGGATGCTTACAGTATGTAAACTAAAAGTGTTTTACTCCAACCTTGAGATATGAATTTCCTGAACTTGTAAACTTGTTAATATAAGTTGGTTTACAACTAATTAGGAGCTGATTTTCTTTGAGTTTGCTGGGTTTTAAGATGAATTAATGCACATATACTAAGAACTGTGTAAATAAACAGCGGGTTTAGTGCAATACTTAAGGGATGGGATTGGCTATTAATTAGTTTCCCACTTAAATTATGTTAGGCATAACCTGAAGTATTGATATATATATATGCTGTAAAGATAAATGCACTAACACATACCACCAAGTTGTCATCCGCAAGTAACAAAGCAGTTCTTTGATACAAAAATGTCTTCAACAACATATTTTCCCCGTTGTAAATGTTCACAAAGTTGTACCCTCATTTGATATTGAGATGGTTGATTTCTGGGATGCTAGTTATATTTCATAAAATTAGTCACAGTGTGTCAAACTTGTATATAAAATCCTTGGTAAGAAGACGTGTATTTTATAACGGGTAGTTTTTTTTTTTGGTTATAATATTTAGAGGTGAAAATTAAGTATAGCACTGATGGATTCCTCATTAAAGTTAAAACTTTACAAGTTGCAATTCACATTGTAAAAGTTTGAGTAAAACGGATAGGCCCCAATGCCATCATGTTTATGAGAAGCTTATGGACTCCGTAGGTGGGCTCGTATTATATTGGACCTAGCCCCACAAACCACTGCACTTGATCAGCCGAAGAGGGGGTGATTCCCCGGATATATATATATACACATATAAACATATATGACCTTATAATGTGGGCACGAGTTCTCTCAACGGTAAATTATTTCCAGACCTTTTATCAGTAAACTGTTCCAGACTCATATATCAGTAAATCGTTTTGGGCGTGAATTTTCAGTTGTGAAGTTAATTGAACTTATGAAAGTTTCAACTATTTCAAAATCTACAATTGAACATGCTATGCGACAAAATAATTGACAACTTATAAGAATGAGGCATCCTTTCGTTAAAGTCAAGGATATACGAGAGAATAAATAGAAAAACAAAATGACAAAATAAAATGAGGGAATAAAGAGAAGTTACTTTGTACCGTGAAGGATGGTAAGACATATAGCAATGCAAGTTGCTGCAAGAGTAGATATTCTCATGTGATTTGGGCATCGGAGTTACGACTTAGGATTCATTTTGTATTCTCATGCAACTCCTCTATGTCGCCTTGTTCTTTACTAAGTGCTAAACTCATTAAACATATAATATTGCATCAAGTACTTCAAGGGATGAAGAATTATGAGCTTCAATGTCTATTCCAGGAGGGCGCGAGTAAAAGCAAACGGTGCTGGAGATGTAGGTGTCCTACTATGGGTTTTTGGAGTGTTGCTTTTGCCGCTAGTACTAGAACTTCTTAAAGGTTTTGGAGAAGTTGTAAAGTTAATGTGTAGCTGTTAAACTCCTTCATATGTTTTGCTTTCGCCTAAACTCTTAAAGCATGCTTGTACGAGATTGTCTCATCTTATTTGTCTTAAGAACTATTTATCTTTAAATTCTGGGTTGGCAATTAAAATGAAGGCAGTCCTTACCTTAAGACCCCCTTGGTTCACGGGTCATTACACCCCGTCCCATGTGAATTATAACGAATTGATTTTTGATATTATTTCGTACGTATTTTGATTAACTTTGTTTTATCATTATACGAATTATAACTTTGTTTTTTCAGCCAAGGTTACATTATACAATAAGAATTATCATTAGTATTTTAAAAAAATTTTATAAAAAACTATCATTTGATCTGCCCACGAAACGAATCAACATTCATTTCAATATACGTGCACGATTAATTCGTTATAATTTTCATATGACGGACGGAATATTTTATATCATATGAACCTTCCCTATCATCTTTTCTCCTTTTTCTCTATTTTCTCACAATTTCATAAAAATATAGGAATATATAGATTATTATAATAAAAATTAAACACTTTCATTAACCTTTGTGTCAAATTCTAATGTTAGGCAATAATTTTTCGACGGAGGAGTAACTCTCACCAAATCACATGCTGTTCTCACAAGCAACTTCTCAGATATCACCACCACCACTTGTTTGTTCAAACTTGTCGTCTCCGCCCCCAAATCCAATCAATGCCGATGGACTACCGCCTCCTCCGCCACTTCTGGGGTTTCCCTATCCCTCACACAATCCCCAAATTCCCCCAAATCCCCAAAGTCCCTAATCATGATCCTCCGCCTCCTCCCCTTGATCACCCTCCTAGGGTTCCTAATCATCATCAGCCCCAATTCGATATCCGCATTCAAGGTATCCTTCAGGGTCAAGGACGTGCTCCCAGTGTTGCCTCGCCAGATCTCGTGGCCGGTGTTGAATAATCTGCATTCTGCTGTTGATTTGCTCCCTGCCTTTGTGGGATCGGTGGCGCCAGGGAATGGGTCCGTTGGGTGGAAAGGCGCGTGCTTTTTGAAGAATCAGGCCAGGATTGAGCTTACTGGTGGTGAGAGTGGTGGTGATGGGGGTGATGGGGATGACGGCAATTTGGGTGGCGGGGTGCTTTATCTTACGGTAAGTGGAATTGGGTTTTGGGATTTGAGTGTTCGATTTGGTTATTTAGGCTGTGGTGGATTGGTTTTGTTTTTGATGGATTGAGTGATCGGGATTGTGTGTGATGTGTGATTAGTTTAATCGAGTCTGTAGCTCTTTTGGGTGTATGTTTTGTGTTCGTGTTGTTTTCTGCCTCCAGTCATGTTTCTTTGCTGGTTACTTGCGGTTATGAATGGAGATTGATTCATATTGTGTAGATGACTGTTCTTTGTGCTGTATGGGTGATGATGGCTTTGCAACTGTTTCAGCTGTCTTGCTTGCTTTGATTGTTTTGTAATACTATTTGATAGTCAGTGTTGCATTACTAGTTTCCTATTTGATTTTGAGTATTTACATCTTTGTCTTGCATCGCTTGTAGCTTGGTTACCTTGTAATTTATGTCGTACAACACTTGGATGAAGGAAATAATTCATCTAGGACGATGTTGGAACAGCATTGGCAGTCGACGGACATGAACGGTCGTTTTTTTCTTGTCAGTTAATTAGAGGAATCTGTTTGTAGACATCACTAATTGTCCTAGATTCCAGTCTCTTCAGTATCCTTCGTATTCTAATTGAGGTGTTTCTAGATGTTTGATGAATTATTTCCTTCATTTGCAGACCTCTGCGGCTCACAGCTGGACTTGTATGGATCTCTACGTCTTTGCAACACCATATAGGATTACATGGGACTACTACTTCACAGCTAGAGAGCATACCCTCCAAATCGACTCATGGAAAGAACCTGCTGAGCTGGAATATGTATGGCAGAGTTCTCATTCTGTACGCTTATCGCTGATATCCTTGGATGCCGAATTTTAAGTTGATGTGGTCGTCCATATGCTTACAGGTGAAGCAGCATGGAGTGTCTGTGTTTCTCCTGCCTTCGGGAATGCTTGGCACCTTTCTTTCTTTAGTGGACGTCTTGCCATTATTTCCAACTCTGCATGGGGTCAGCATGCAAATATTGTGTTTCTTGAGAAGCATATGGGCGCAAAGTTTGAAAAGCGTCCTAAACCATGGCAAGCGATTATTAACCCTGAAGATGTTCACTCTGGTGACTTTTTGGCTGTTTCGAAGATCCGTGGTCGTTGGGGTGGTTTTGAAACATTGGAGAAATGGGTAACTGGGGCTTTTGCTGGCCACACGGCAGTCTGCCTAAAGGATGATTTGGGTAATCTTTGGGTTGGCGAATCAGGACATGAGAATGAAAAGGTATGCGGTGCAGAAGTCATATGGCTCTCTAAAACTTCTAGTCATTAGTCAGGCAGCTGTTTGCCTTATTTTGTGCTTTTATTATTTTCATGTTCCCTTGTAGGAACAGTTATGCTTAATCTCAAGTTGGATGTGATTTCTTAGTTGGCATATGAGATGAGATAATGTGAGTTATTAGCTTGAGTTGGTTCCAATTGATTCTATGGTGGTGCAGGGTGAAGAAGTTATTGTGGTCATAACTTGGGATGAATGGCGGGAACTGGCACTCAAGGATAACTCAAACCCACAAATAGCATTGCTTCCACTACATCCTGATATCCGTGCAAAATTTAACTCAACTGCAGCTTGGGAATATGCACGGAGCATGACAGGGAAACCATATGGTTATCATAACATGATTTTTAGCTGGATTGATACCATAGGAGACAACTATCCTCCTCCTCTGGATACTAATTTGGTAAGCTCTCAGTCCCCCGCCACTCATTTATTTTAGTAACTTGTAGTCTTCATCATGGTCACTAAGCTGCTGGGAGAAGAAAGCAAATGGGATAAGGGAGTGCTGGAAAATAATGGGAGAAAAGATACCATCTGTTATTTTTTTCTTCTTGCAAATGAACCCATATCTTGTCCATGCTTTGGTCTTCTCAATTTTGCAGGTCGTTTCGGTAATGTCTATGTGGACGAGGATACAGCCAGCATATGCTGCTAATATGTGGAATGAAGCTCTGAACAAAAGGCTTGGAACAGAGGTACTTCGATCCTCTGCGTTGAAGTAAACCTATGATCCTAGTCGAGTTTTGCACCTCTGTTTTAAACCTTTATCTGTTCGTGACACTTCATCAGAGCTGCTGCTGAGATTCATTTTTGCTGCTTTTCCAGGGTTTGGACTCGCATGATATCTCATAGAGACTGAGAATCGTGGGATGGCATTTGACCAGTTGCTTACGATCCCAGAGCAGGATGATTGGGTTTACAGTGATGGGAAATCCACCACCTGTGTTGCCTTTATTCTCGCAATGTACAAGGAGGCAGGAATCTTTGAACCTTTCTCTAGCTCCATTCAAGTGACTGAATTTACTGTGAGTTTCTACCTCTATCTTCTCGCTTGCTAGAGTTATATGCTGGTTTCCCCCCCTTGCTTCATGTTCTTGGTAATGATGTCTGATTTCATGACAGATTCGTGATGCATATATGCTCAAAATATTCGAAGACAATGTGACACACTTGCCTAATTGGTGCGACACCGATAATGGTAAAATCCCCTTCTGCCAGATTCTTGGTGAGTATCGCATGGAATTGCCTCATTACAACACCTTAGAGCTCTATGCCAATATGAACGAGAATTGTCCGTCCTTGCCTCCAAGTTATGAGAGACCTAAAGGTTGCTGAGCAGGCGAAGCCACGATTGGTACTGTTCGGCAAGAAGGGCAGATGTTTTCAGGAAAAATGCACAGAATAGGATTTGTGGGCCATTTCCACTTTTCTCTATACTTGTACATAATTTTACGGTGCAATAACATATTGTCTCATTCGATAGAAAGTAGAATGCTGCACAAGGATCGGCTCAGCACATTTTATTGTGCGTCAGTGCCACTGTGCGTCTGTGCCACTGTGGGCATTAGACAAGCTTTCCTTATGCGCAGCATCTGTATGTATGACAAAGTAACTATAAACGCAAGCAACTCGAACGGGATTGAAAATACATAAAGAGTGTCAGTTTTACTAAATGGGTTGATAGTTCAAATTTAAAGACTTATCATCTACGGGGGAACAGATAATGGTTGGCAACAGAAAAGATGGACTCGGGTTTCAGATTTGGACCTTCTCATGTCATTTTAAGCCACAGCATGTCAACGATAGTTGTTGAGAGCTAAAAAAACTGTACACCGTCCTTCTATCCCACAACTGGTTAGCTTCGTAAAATGCAGTCCCATATCTACCGATTAGCACCATTGAAAATGTATCTTCCTGGTCGACGTATCAGGTGCATGCACCAGGGAGTCAAGTGATGGAGAATACAACACAAAGCAGAACAAACCTCGTTTTTCAAATCAAACAAGATCGCCTATCTGGATAGCATTAACAATGATATAATTAGAGATTACAATGACAAGTCTGTTGTCTGTTCAATCTGGTCACTTTTTCATAGCCTCGTGACTCACTATGATCCTTAAAGGCAAAGGCGCTATACTCTTCACAAAAGATCCTAACACTATGTCGAATAAGGTGGCAAAAGGGGGGAAAACAAAACCACTAAGTATAGTACATCACCTAACCAAGATGAGGCAAGAATGTGCCACCCTTGAGACGGTGAAAGAACGAAACAATTTGTACAAGTCAGTGAATGGTGTGGAACTAACTCTTCTGTGGCTTCTTGGAGCGTGATCGCTTGACGCTTGCTCTCCGGGCCACATCCCATGCCTTCTGAGGAGCATAGACGCCGACCTGAGCAGCGAAAAATGACTCATATCCAGGGGAGTCAAAAGCGAAACCGGTGTGCTTGGATCTCTGCTGCGGGAGTTGGGCTATAGCGTAAGTTCGTGCCTGCTCAGGGGTAAGACGGCTCTCAACCTCTAGCAATCGTGAGTTCCTGTTGTCATCAGGCTCATCCCTGTGCATTTCTTGAATGATCTGGTAGTCATACGGGTAGAACCATCTCTGTACCCTGAAAAAAGTTCAAGTTTGTCTGACATCATAAACTCACACCTACAACCTTTCACAAAATCATGGAAAACCCAGACAGTCATTTTCCGAAAAGAAGGGAATTCTGCCACTGATCTGTCGAATGCCTGCTAGAAAACTAATGAAGGAAACATACCCTTGGTAGAGGAAGTCACCAGCAAGCGCAACAAGGGGAACAACAAGGATCGCCAGATAGAAAAAGGATGTACTCATCAAGATATATATAGACCAAAAGACATTTTCCTGCAATAAAAGGAAAAAATGCCACAAAAAGATTAGTACATGGAAGTCACAGCTCAAGGGCATAAATTCCACAATAAAGTCACTCACCTGACGATCATACTTGGTCGTGATACCCGAATAAAGGAAAATAAATATGAACCATGCCAAAATACTTCCCCAGACACTGATGTGATGCCACCTTGTGATGATATTGCAGCTCAAAAGAAGCCGCACGTTAACAGTAGTAACCACACAGGTGAAGGCCATTGTGCTGATGTCCCAAAGGCCAAACATCTTGCCAGATGAGGTCTGAGGACTTGAGCCGGAAGTTATGATGAAGTAGTAGAAGATCAGTGACTGGTAGACTGAGAAGAAGGCATAGACAGCAACCATTCTCCAATTGAAGTAGACATTTCTCAGCCCTTCCATGTACAACTGAGGGTATTTCTTGGAAAGAGATGCAGTAACATCCTGCCGAAAAGCAACATACGAACATAACATCATAATATTCGTAGAATGCCACGCAATTAGGTAGTGAACAACCTTTGTAGGATAAGGAATGATATAATAAAGAGAACCCTGCGCCAGTGTGGCAAGCATTGACTAATACCTTGTCAAAAAGACCAAGCATGAGTACAGGCAACGACGTAAAGAAAACGTTGTAGAATGCTTGATACCAATCATCATAGAATCTCTGACCCGAGAATCCATCTTGAAATGTGAACCATAATTGAGTCAAAGTGAAGGTAAAATTCTTGTAAAAGAAGTACAGCACAACCTGCAACAAAGAAGCCGATACATGAGCCAGTCTAAAACATCATCAACAAATTTTGAACCTCCAAAGTAGACCAAGAAAAATATGTTTACCTTAGATATTCTAATGTAGGACCATCTCCCATGTACAAGCAGCAAGTCTGTGAGAAATCTAAACTGGGCTATTGCAAAATCACTAGCCATAACAGCTTGCATTCCTTCCAACCCACTAATTCCAACACCCACATGAGCAGCTTGAATCATGCTCACATCGTTGGCACCATCACCGATGCTAAGTGTAATCTTTTTTGCACCCTTTTTTACAAGGCTAGTTACCTGCACGGTGAAGGTCCATTCAACTAAAAGTATTAAGTTCTGCTACCAATCACAGAAAAGCTTCAGAGTGATAATCAATCGAGGCAGAAACCAGAGAACCAAAAATCTAAAATAGAATTTGTAATGCGTAATAACATAATCCTAGATCACAGTCAGAGAGTTTTATGATGGAACTAATACATCCTTCCTGATTGAAGGGGTCTAGAATCTGAAAGAATCATTATTACTAAAAACAGAAGGGTTTAAACCATACTACACTTTAGCTTCGGATGATAACAGGTACTTGCACACAATAAAAAGTATGTATGCATCCATAGATTTAAGAATATGTATAAAAAAGGTGGACACGACATGTGAGCAGCACAGACGTAGAGCCACGCATCTGAAGTAGACTAAATGACAGATTTCTGAATCTCTATTATCCAGTAAAGATGCATACCTGGGCCTTCTGTAGGGGAGAAACCCTACAGCATACTACTGAACTACAATTCATGCTCAGGTTCAGAAGCATTCCTCGAAGACTTGGATCAAGGGCATACATCAGACATTTTCCATCTATCACCAGCGCTAGTTTTGGTCCAGAATAAGTGTAGAGCACTTTTTGAGCTACCTCAAGGCAGTTCTTTAGTTGTGTTTTGACAGAATTTTCAATAAAGCGTGCAGTTTCCACAGGGTCCCCCTGATTAAACATTAAACTTTAGCATGAATCAACAAAAAACAACAAGAAGCCAACTTTTATCCCTTTACATGAGGAGAGCTATTCTCAAACTTAGCCGTCAAAGATGTGATTAAATGATACATACAATAAAAAATAAAAATAAAAAATAAAAAATTTGCACATATATACTCGCTGTTCGTTAAGCTATAGAACAGAGTACAGACATCACACAGCATGCTTACCTTGTCTTCCACCTCTCGAATTTTGTCAGTGTCAGAGTTGATGATAAACTGCTTCATGTCATTGTTTATAAGGCTGCATGCTGCAGAATGAAAAGGAGAGAACCATTGCTCACAATTTGAGCCACAAATATTTCTGAACCAGCAAAACCAATAAGAGAGAAACCTACGATCTAAATACAAACTAACCGTAAGCTATATTTATTGCAGTTTCCATCTTATCGCCGGTGAGTACCCAAATCTTTATACCGGCTCTCGAGAGAGTTTCAATGCAATCAGGTACCCCTTCTTGAAGCTTATCTTCAATAGCAGTAGCTCCAATTAAAATCAGATCCTGTTCTATAAGTTCAGCTACCTGCATGGGTGGTGATGTCAGTAAAATGAGCCTCGCACCATTGACCAATGAAAATGCATACAAGGCAATAAACGTTCATGGATAAAAGGAACAACAATATAATATACCTCATCCAACTTCTTTTCACGGTCTCGTAGTGAAGATTTTGCATTTACAAACTTTTCATTCCAAGATTCATACGCATCAGCACTCAGATTTTTGTATGCGAGGCAAAGAGTACGTAGACCAGCAGATCCAAACTGTTCCAAGTGCTCTCTGGTTACTTTCTTGAGATCATCATTTCCTTCACCCAACCTTTCATAGATCACAGAATCAGCACCCTGTTCATAACATACTCCAGTCAAACTAATGAGTAGCTCAACCCGCTAAAAGCATCCTCATGGCGTCTGTAAGAGGCTATTACCTTACAGTATAGAACGAGCCTATCATCAGGATATCTGCACAAAACGGATTGGCGCTTCCTTGTACTGTTCACCACACAAATGCCAAGTAATATCACTACATGACGGATAATGCATAAACAGTTCATCCCTTTGAATTTAGTACTAGTGTATTGACAGGCACTTACCTATTGAATTCTAGGACGTTCAAGATTTCATACTGGACATCTGAGACTTTACCCATCTTCTCAGCATGAGATTCACGGACATAAATCATAGTTGGTGTACGCCTGAGTGCACAGTTATCAGAGACTAAAAAGAGAGCAACGCATTTATAGATTTGAAATCACAAGACAACCCCCAGTAAAAGAATACAAACAACGCTTTAGTTCCGAATAAAAAGGATACTATTATCTATAAAAGAGACCATAGGTATATAATTCATGGCATACATGAATTTATCTGGTTTAAGACATACAATATTTGTCATCTTTGAGATTTAACTGCATTTAACAAATTTTTGGAACTTTATGAATCTGACCAACATCAACTAACCATCTTCAAACAAATATTTTCCCTGCAAGTGCACAATTCCAAAAGAAGTTGCATGCAATACTAGAATTGGACACATGGTTCTTCACATTTTCTCTCTGTATTTTATGCAATTGCCATTAAGAGTGAGACTAATCCTCTAAATAAGGAAAAGGTTACAACTCGTACTTCAATAGGAACTAACAAGGAAGTGAATGTTAGAATCAACAAGAAAGAGTTGCTTTCAGAAATCAAAAACCGAAGAAAAGGCAAAACAAAATATAATTAAAGTATTAAGCTAGTAATTTGGATCTCTCAACTTGAACATGCAAGAAGATTTCATTCTAAAAGAAGTCTGGGAAAATAAATCCCTCAAAGTCTGATATATCGTATCTATTAACAAATTGCACAAAACAGAAAACCGTAAGTCATATCCAAATAGACGATCCCCTGATGAGATAAAAATTTAATGTCTGCTCAAAACAAGATAAAAAATTAACCATTCAACTGTTCACCCATTAAAGCAGAGGTGGGGGTCAATTCGGCCTCCAAGTACACCAAGAGTTGGAGAAAAAACAAAGAATGAAAAACATCCAAAATGTACCTGTAGAAAAAGAAGCCGAAATTCTTTGCAGCAGTGACCAGAGCAGCTTCATCCGGCGAGGCAGCTTGGTAAACAATTTTTTCGGGAGACTCCTCACCCTCGGGAAGCACAGTGTGACATATAGCAAGGCACCTGAAAAATTCCTAGAAAAGGAATGGGATAAAGCTATCAACAACTTGCACCCGCAAACAAAGATGGGGACAAGAATAAGTTTCAAAGAAAAAACAAATAACCTCAAGGTCTAATTTCAAAAAACTAAAGCTGAAAGTGATAAATCCACCTCTTTAATATTGATGGAAAGAAGTAAAAGTCTAATCCATTCAGCATATGTGCACCATACTGGATAATTCACAGCAACTAGCAAGATTCTTTTATTTGCACAACCACAACCACAACCACAACCACAACCACAACCACAACCACAACCACAACCACAACCACAACCACAACCACGACCACATCCATCAGAATATTAATGGTTGGCACATCAAACTGAATAATGAAGTCCACAACCAGCTTAAAAGCACATAACAAGCTATTAAAGCCATCAGTCCTACTTTGAACTAAAGAAGAGAAAAAGAACAAAACATTTAGAATGCAATGGATTTAGTAGATAACCTTGCACATATCTGGATTAGGCTCATTTCTCCAGGCACCCAGCATAAGTCTGACATCTTCAAAATTGAAACCCTTTTCATGAGCAGCATTAGCTAGTTTGTGATCCTACAGAATAATCAATAATGAAATGTCAGACCATTTGCACAGATCTATAACATCTCACTTTGCATGATCTCTTTCAAAAGTATACACCTCAAGCTGAACTCCACTGCGCTGAGCTGATCCTCTCTCTATTTCAGTTATGCCAGTTCCATATACTTCTCCACCAATCGAACATTTGAAGAACTCCATCAGGTTTCTTGTTAGAGTGCCAGTTTTATCAGTAAAAATGTATTCCACCTAGCAAACTCAGCAAATAACAGTGTTGGAGCATCAGGTTATCATATCAAAGGTATTCACAGTTTTACAGTTGGCACTTGCAGTGTGCAGAGAATTCTATGAGCAAACTATTACCTGTCCAAGTTCCTCATTAAGATTTGATGTCCGAGCCAATGCAGGAGTATTTGTTTCAACATGGTACATATTTAAATCTTGATTGATAAATTTCATACACTGTACAAATTTAATTCCCTGAAATAGAACAACCAGTCTTTAGAGCCTTGGAGACCATGTCTTCAAGTCAAGTGTTAGATGCCAAAATATCAATAGTCCATACCTCAATAGAAACATAGAGAGATATAGGAATTATTGTGGAGAACAGAGTAATTAAGGTGAACATAGTCAATATCATAACCTGCACGACCACCAAAAAAAAAAAGAAAAAAAGAAGAAGTTCAACGACAAAGAGACGGAGAGATGAGAGGTACTGAAAAAGTGTGCGTAAGCAATCACATTAAGCAGAATAGGATACCACAAATCTGTTACTTGGATCAAACTGCCGATCTTCCACCTTCCCATCAAGACCCAGGTAGTAGTATTCACGGTTTATGAATATACCACTGAAAATCGAACAAAAGGAACGGAGAAACACAGATTACAAAAACACAAGATAAAAGGAGCTGACCAAACCTACATTAGTATTGGAGACTAGCATCATCTAACCTGCCAATAGCTCCAACCAGGCACATAACGAATAAAGTAGCGAAAAGTGCTAGTATAAGCTTGTCGAGTTTCCTCTCCAGTGTGCTTCTTTTTGAAGGGACGTTCATTGTGTTCATCATAACCTGCAACTCGTCATTGCTAGTCATATTCAAGGATAACTAATAACCATCACATGAGAGAGGGAACTCCAACAAAATCCCAATTTTAAGGCAAACTCCGCAATAAAACAAAAGGAAAAAAACCTTCATAGGATATTTTGGACTATACATACTGAAGAGTGCAAAATCCCTCAACTGAGATGGGCTATCAAAGATCGTGTTAAGTGAAAGGAACAAACCTTTGTTTCATGCCCAGTATATATAACAGCCCCAACTATGTACTCGGTGTTTCTGAGACTGCATCCCTGGTAAAAATGAGCATAACATGGTTTCAGTTTTCACTACAACAAAGAGAGACAATTAGTAAATACTCAAACAATGAAAAGGACACAAATCCAAAATGTTGCTTCTGCAGCTTTAATAGGTTAAGGTAACCGAGAGATGGGAAATAACTATTAGTAAACAAGTCATACTCGCAACAAAAGCTGATTTGGAGAAACTGGTAACGTCTGCTTTTCTATTATCAGATTGCCTGTGAAGGTGTACAAGGAATTGTTTGGCTGCTCACACTGAACTTCGCCTGCATAAGTCATACAAGATAAGACAGCAGTACAAGACAAGATGCTCTGCAGCTATAGGAGGAAATAATATCATCGTAACCAGGCCTAAAATAATCACAAAGACATATTCAGATGATGCCCAAATCTTGATTCTCTTTAACAGTACCCAAAGACTAACTGAATGATTGGAAATTAGAAGAACCACACCTAAATATCAGCTTTCCTACCTGCAAATTCAGTCGCCTTTTCTGGTGTTAAGTAATCCCATGTCTTCTCCAGTGCTTTTCTTATCTTCAAGTTAGTTTCACCATCCAAATTTGACGTCTGCAAAATTACAATAATACATTACCAGAATAAAATGAAGCAAGATGCAAGGTTTTGAGATTCTCCACTAATTCCCATTTGCAGAGAATTCTATTCGTGATAATCAAGTGGCAATAATTGACACCTCAATATAGCACACGCCATCAGCATTGGTGCTAGCAAGGAAAAGAAGATCGGCAGGAAAGATTCCATCTTGCTTCACCTGCACAAGCAAAAGGAACAGCTCAAGCTATGAAGTAAAGTTTGTTTGTATTTCTGCAAAAAGCGTAGTGTCTAACAATTTTGAAAGCTAAAGACCAACATAAAAATCAGAAGGATTAGGAATGCTGCAGCAGCAGCAGAAGGAATTCAATGCAATCAAGGATAGAAATAATGCCTATCCTGAATCATGACAATCTATACAAAACTATTCTAGATTTGCAGAAAATGGATATTTACTTAAAACAAAGCGTTGCGAAGTGGAAATCAAGAATAGCTGCAAGAAGATGAGGTGGAGAAGTAAAAAGATAAGAAGTTGCAAAACATCCAGCATAACAGGAATAAACTAAAAAGCAACATGTGAAAGTACAAGAATATATGAAGTGCACAAAATCGTATAGAGATTAAAAACATAGATATATAGAGAGCATGGTATAGTCACTGTTGCTTGCAGATTCTAAGAAAGTATAATGCACTCACTCTGATAATGTCTCCAACCTGCAACTTCTTCCAGGGAACACTTTCCCACTTTGATCCTTGTAATACGTCAACCAAGGTATTATTTATCGCCAAATCATTTTGGAAACGCTTCTGTTGAAGATAATCCAGCAATGCAAAAGTCAGTCACAAGATAACTCAATCAACCTTGCAAATGAAGGAATGAACCACCACACCAAGTAATTTATCAGCATTATGCAGTAACGAAAATGACAGCAGCACAATAAACATGCTGAAAACTCACCCAATCTTCAAATGCCTCCTTTACCAGAGAAATGAAAAGCACTATACTCAGAGGGGCTACGTTGGTTATTGGACTAACTGGACTGCACAAAAACATAAGCCATCACAAATTACGCCGCATAACAGAATACTGCTAGCAGTATTACATAGCATTAACCTGACACTGGAATGCATATAAGATGTCGTATCGGATGCGAGATGTCAAATGGGAAGATTCTAGTAAGAGACACAGGCATGCCAATCTATCAAAAGTGTGGTCCTTTAAGAGATAGTACCTTATAGGCGTAGAAGACAAGATTGAGATCATAAGGAAGTACAGGTTAGCTACCCGCCTGAACTGTCAATTGTATAGAAGGATACGCTTCAGAACCAGAGATCAAATGTCCTGAGATAAAGCATGTAAATAAAGAACAAGAGCGAAAACAACTTGATTCCCTCCATTTGGTATGGAAGAGATTAAAAACGATATACCTGCTCAAAGAGCCCCTTGGGAAGAAAAGTCAGTACATTGTACTTTGTGGTCGATACAGAATTTCCCTGAGATATTACAGAAACCCAATATTTAAATTCAGAAATGCCTCAAAACATAAGTTTGGCATGAATCCAACGCAATTCTGCAATGTTGTTAGCAGAAATGATTACCGAACTTCACCAATCTATTAAGACATATTTTTTCATGAATTTAGTGTGAACTGTTGCCTACGGAGATATGTGGTTCACAAAATAAAAGTACATAGTGGATGAGGCATGGAAGAGGTTTCCCTGATTTTAGACAACTTCCAGCCTCCGAACAAGGCTTGCTAGAGATAACAGCTACACCGCACTGCTTAGCAATCAGGACATAACTTTTACGTATAAATAAATAGCAGCAAAAGACTCACAAGTCATATCCTGAAAAGCTGCCGCAAAGGTCTCGAATATTAAGATACCAGATGGCGAGTTCATTTCTCTATGGATGGTCTTTAAACTCATCGATATTACTAGTTTGCTAGTTAACCATACAAACATTATTTGAAACAAAAGCGACATAAGAAACCCATGTTGGCACAATTCAATGTACCATGAAATCCCACAAATTTTCAGCTCCCAAGTGTTCACCAACGTTCAACATCAGAATCCACAGTCCACACCAAATCCACAAAGTTAGCTACATCGCAAAACCAACGACGACAAATTCCAGTGCTCATCTACACGTAATCTACATATATAAAGCACAACACCATCCCGACACGACTCATATTCCTAATGTTCATTAACACATTCCTAAACTAAAGCATTAGATTAACCAAACCTCATTTCCTGAACAGTACCTTAAACCTAGACACAACCAAATCCCAAACAACCAACCAATCATTTCATAATCCATCCCACACAAACACAATTCTCTTCAATCATATCTAATCACATATATCTTCACATGAATCAAATAAACACAACTCCTCGTAGAGCAATCACCGGGAACTTGGCGATGGCGTTTGCCTCGCGATCATTACAGTAAACGCTCCGATGCCCCGGCGCCTGCGGCTGAATCCGCCCGAGTTGTACCGTCGCCGTCGACGATCTCGACGACCTAATCCTATCCCATCCGCTCATCTTCCTCGATTCTCCTCCTCTGATTACGGCGATTTGAATTTGATTCGATGATCAATGGAATCGATCCATTGATTGATTGGTGATGATTTGAGGGGAAAGGGGAAACGATTGGTGTTCTTCGAAATTGGGGGAAGGTGGTTGCGGTTTCGGATACCCGACGACGTCGTGGGCCTTCGCGTCGGGTCGGGTCGCTTCTTGTTCAAGGAGCAGTTGTGCAAAATTTTTGACTGGTTGATTTTTAGCCTTCCGTTTTCTTCTGTGCTTTTTCTTCACTGTCTTGCATTTTTTGGCCGGAAATTTTACACCTCGTTGTATGGAGATTAATGATATGAAATGCGTTAAATTGGTGGATGTGTAATGCATGTGCGTATTTCTGTATTTGACTTAGAAAGTCAAGTAGTGGTGAATTGGTGGATCATTGTTTTAAATGTAATTGAACCATATTGAATAATAATGAGGTAAAATTATATATATATATATATATTTAGGTGTCATTTATTATTGTCGTGTTATTGTATTTCTGAGATAAGTGTGAATTGTTTTGAAATCTTTTCTACTCAATTGGCAAACACGCATGCTACACGGTCCACATTATCATGATTTGATTATTCGTCTGATACAAATCTAGTAATTGGTTTAGAGAGTTTGTTGAAAAAATATGAAAAGATAGATAAGTTAAGAACATCCACAATGGGATTGTCATTTGAGACGTTATATGCAAATTATAGCAAAAGTATATTTTTTTTCACTCCAATGGGTACATTTGTTTGAGTTAAAATTTAGCTTTTGCGGAATGGATAGTTATATTTGACAATATAAATGACATTGTCAAATTATAACGCACTTGTGTTTGAGGACAATTCCCAATAAGAAAGAAAACACAAGACCAAAGCTAATATGGGGTCAATCTACACTGTTCATCAGGAACGAATGCCAAAATATAACACGACATCATTGGAACGATATTGATAAATTATAACGGATTGCTACTATTCATTGTTAAAATATAGGTATAACAATGCCAAAATAACAAGCACCATTGGAGATGCTCTAACCTTTCATTAATATACAATGCTATATATGACATGCTTAGAAAATGAGTATCATGAAATTGATGTGTTTAATAACAAATAAACAGTTGAGATTAACACAACATAAATCAAGTGATACAAGTTTTACAGAGAAGTCTGAATTATCTGTTAGATTCATTGAAAAAAGGGAATTCTGAACTCGACCCATTGTCCATAGCAAGGTAAGAACCTTGGTATCTATGGATAAACGAGAATCGGCACGATCTCTGTAAAAAGCTAGTGTTCAATAGGATATGGATTGACTCCACAAGGTGAAATTTGTTTGATAAGTCGAAAGTTTGATACAGAACCAAAGAGAGAGCTTTCTTACTCACAAGGTCAAAAACAGTTTCTTTCTCTCGTAAAGATGACAGTAAACAGGACCGAACAAAGAAACTGTCAACCAAGAAAAGAAAATAACAAAAAAAAAAAAAGGCCTAATAGTGTGGAGGTGTGGGAACATGGAACATGACATGCCCCTCCTCATAACTGTCGATCTGTTACTTATCCTTGCTTGCTTTGGCAAGCTCTTCCAGACCTAATACTTTTATGACATAGACTAGCTTAGGCTCTATTGCAGTATATTCTCGAGGATGAATGAATTAAGAGCCGCCTTAAATCGTTTGGAGCGGGATCTAGTAACTGGTCCGATTGACAATCCCAGCGGGTCCTTGGTTATGACTTTGATATTCAAGCTTCCGTCTAATGCATCTCTGGTATTCTCTGATGTGGTGTCGGATGGCATACTAGGAGCTCTTTCATCATCCCCTCCTTGTTTTAATTGATTTGTCCTCAAATCTGCTCCTGTATCAAATAAGGATAAGTTAGAAACATTGAAAGTAGCATCAACACCATACTCTCCTGGGAGATCAAGCTGATAGGCATTATCATTAATTCGAGCAACAACTTGAAACGGCCCATCTCCTCTAGGATATAACTTAGAACATCGTTTCTCAGGGAATCGCTCCTTCCTAAAATACACCCATACCCAATCGCCTGTTTCGAATATGATCTTTTTACGACCCTTATTAGCCTGCTTGGTGTATTGCTCTGTCCTGCACTCAATGTGTCGTCTAGCTTCTTCATGAATCTTCTTGACGAATTGAGCTTTCGTCTCCCTATCTAAATTCACACTTTCAGACAAAGGTAGAGGAATTAGATCCAAAGGTGTCAAAGGGTTAAGCCAGAAATAATTTCGAAAGGTGAAAATTTAGTTGCAGAGTGTGTAGCTCTGTTATAAGTGAACTCAGCGTACGGGAGACACTCTTCCCAGCTCTTCAAGTTTCTTTTAAGTAAAGCTCGCAACTGAACGGACAATGTTTTGTTCACTACCTCAGTTTGTCCGTCAGTTTGTGGATGACAAGTTGTTGGGAACAACAATTTAGTTCCTTACTTACCCCATAGAGTCTTCCAGAAATAGCTCAGAAACTTTGTATCCCTCTCGGATACAATACTTCTAGGTATGCCATGTAGACGAACGACCTCTTTAAAGAACAAATTTGCAATAAAGGAAGCGTCATTAGTCTTGCGACAAGCAACAAAATGTGTCATCTTAGAAAATCTGTAGACAATCGTAAACACTGAATCCATGTCTCTCCTAGATCTTGGTAATCCTGTCACAAAATCCATTGAAATGTCAGTCCAAGGGTTATTCGGAATAGGTAAAGGGGTATATAAGCCGTTCAGCTTTATTGTGGACTTGGCTTGTTTGCATTTTATGCATCTATCATAAACGCGCTCCACATCTCGCTTCATTTTAGGCCAAAAGAAGTATTCTGCCAACACATCAAAAGTTTTCTGAACACCAAAATGACCCATTAGACCACCCTCATGAGCCTCCTCAATCAGCAATTCACGCGTAGAACATTGGGACACACAAAGTCGATTCAATCGAAACAGAAACCCCTCATGCTTGAAAAGTTTCCCACATGTAGTATGCTCACAAGCTGGATACATGGATTTAAAGTCGGGATCTTCTATGTATAAATCCTTAAAATATTCAAATCCTAACAACTTCGAATCCAAGGTAGAGAGTAATACATACCTGCGTGATAATGCATCGGCTACAATATTCTCCTCACCTTTCTTATACTTTATCACGTAGGGAAATGTCTCGATGAACTCGATCCACTTGGCATGGCATCTGCTCAATTTTTTTTTGGCCTTTCAAATGCTTCAAAGATTCATGTTCGATATGAATAACGAACTCTTTTGGCCATAAATAGTGTTGCCATGTCTCCAGCACTCTTACCAATGCATATAAATCCTTGTCGTACGTCGGATAATTTAAGATTGCTCCATTTAGTTTCTCACTGAAGTAGGGGATGGGTCGTCCTTCTTGCATCAGCATTGCTCCGATTCCAACACCTGAAGCGTCACATTCAATTTGAAAAGCTTTAGAGAAATTAGGAAGAACAAGTAGGCGCTTCTGTCAATTTTTCTTTAATCAAATTAAAAGCCTTCTCTTGCGCTTCTCCCCATTTGAACCCGTTGTTCTTCTTCATGACTTCAGTCAGGGTGCGACAATTGCGCTGAAATCCTTGACAAACCTTCTGTAAAAACTCGCTAAGCCATGAAAACTTCGAACATTGCTCACGCTAGTTGGTTTCGGCCAATCTCGAATGGCCTTTACCTTTTCTTCATCAACCTGGATTCCTTTTGAGCTAATAACAAATCCTAGGAAGACCAACTTATCAGTACAAAAAGAGCATTTCTTCAAATTGGCATACAGACTTTCAGCTCTGAGCACTTCCAGCACTTGTTTAAGATGTTCAACATGCTCATTCAAATTCTTGCTATAGATCAAAATACACCACTACGAAATTTCCAATAAATTCTAGTAACATATGATTCATTAGCCTCATAAAAGTACTAGGCGCATTAGTTAAACCAAAAGGCACAACTAACCATTCATATAAACCATGTTTAGTTTTGAAAGCGGTTTTCCATTCATCCCCTTTTTCCATCCTATTTTGATGATAACCACTTTTCAAATCAATTTTGGAGAAAATAGTTGCACCACATAGTTCATCAAGCAATAGGGTGTCGGTACTTTATAGTGATGTTATTTACGGTGTGGCAATCAACACACATCCTCCAACTTCCATCCTTCTTCGGCACTAGCAACACCGGCACTGCACATGGGCTCATACTTTCTCGAACATGTCCTTTCTTCAAGAGCTCTCCAACTTGTCTTTGAAGCTCTTTTGTCTCTTCGGAATTGCTTCTGTAGGCTGGACAATTTGGTATTTATGCACCCGGTACAAAGTCAATTTGATGTTCGATTCCTCTAATGGGTGGCACTCCATCCGGTAGCTCGTCCCGGAAAATATCCTCAAATGCCTGCAAAAGAGAAATAATACAACTCGGAATAGAAGGGTCAATTTCGTTAGTGCTCAAATAAGTCTCTTTGTACAGAAGTACAAAGATTGGCTTATTTGAAAACAAGGCTCTTTTGACAGCTCCCTCTCTCATGTAGAAGTTTTGTTTTGGCTTTTTTTTTTTCTACCGAATCTGTAACCTCCCTTAATTTCCAGCTCTAATTTTTACTACTCTCTTTTTCTTCTCTTTTGGATTCTGCTCTCTCTTTTTTTTTCCCTCTTCACACTCTTTTTTGATTTTTTTCTGATCTTCATGTACATGCTTCGGTGTCAAAGGAGCTAGCATGATCGTTTTCGGTTTCATGACAAAGAAGTATCTATTGGTATAGGCATCATGTGTTGCCCACCGATCAAACTATCATGGCCTGCCCAAGAGAATATGACTAGCTTGCATTGGTAGCACATCACAGATCACTTTGTCTTGGTATCTCCCGATTGAAAATAACACCTTCACTTGCTTGTTCACTTTCACTTTCTCGCTATCATTCAGCCATTGTAACTTGTTCGGCTGTGGATGCTTGGTCGTGGGCAGGTTCAGCTTTTCCACCATATCAGTGCTTGCGACATTAGTGCAGCTTCCCCCGTCAATTATCACACTAAAAACTTTGCCCTTGACATAACACCCAGTGTGAAAAATGTTGTCTTGCTGTACTTGTTCTTCTTCATGGACATAGGCAGTAAGAGCTCTCCTTGTCGCCAACAGGTCTCCTTCGACTGGATACTCTACATCATGGATACCCTTGAGTGTTGACGTCTCACTTTTCTCTTCATCATCGGTTTCCACTTCTCCTGCCCCAGTCATTATCATCACTTTCTTATTGGTACACTGACTGGGGATATGGCCTCTTCCTAAGCACTTGAAACACTTGATATCCCTGCTCCTGGAAGAAGAAGCTTCAGCCTTTCCCTTGTCAAAGCTGGTAATTTGCTTTGACTCCTTCTCTAGTTCCGACTTATGTCTGGAGGTTGATCTGTTGTCAGTCTTTCCCCAACTCGGTTTAGAGTATACCCCTGAAACATGTCCACCTTGACTATAACCTTTTTCTTTCAGTTGTCGCTCAACCTTCAATGCCATATGAACCATGTCTTCTACCTCGACATAATGTTGAAGTTCCACTATGTTAACGATGTCCTTGTTTAATCCAGCAAGAAATCTCGCCATAGTAGCCTCTCGGTCTTCGCTAACATTGCTCTGATCATAGCCACTTCTATCTCCTTGTGATACTCTTCAACACTTCTGGGTCCTTGACAAAGTGTCTGCAATTTGTGAAACAGGTCTCGATGGTAGTGACTTGGTACGAATCTCCGGCGCATCACTGCTTTTATTTCCTCCCAAGTCTGAATCGGGCTCTCTTCGTGTCTACTGGTAACTGGCTGATCCCACCACACGATAGCATAATCAGTAAAATTAATGACAGCTAGTTTCCCCTTCTCAGAGTAGTTATAATAGTGGAAGACCAATTCCATGCGCTTCTCCCATTCCAAGTAAGCCTCGGGGTCATTCCTCCCTTGAATTACGGGATCTTCATCTTGATGATTCCCAAATTGTTATCTTCGCGACCACCATGTCGGGTAGCCCTGTTTCCGTTCCGATTCCAAAGACCCCGTTGATCTCCGTTGTCGTTAAGAATCAGATCTTCGTCACTGTGATCAGCCTCATGCTCATGTCCACCATTATTAGGCCGGTTGATGGTCCGCCTAGCTAAATATTGCCCTTGTTGTGCGTCCACTCGACCAATCCTCTCGTTCACCTCTTCAAACTTCAAACTCAATTGATCAAACTTCTGCTCCATGGCTGCGAGGAATCGATTAAGATCCACCGGAACTACTTCTTTCTGAGCCATAACGATTAACCTGCAAAATAGGTTAGCAACAAAAGTCCGCAAGAACTTGAGATTTCTCTTAGTGACCAAACCAACGGGTGCGAACTTCATAGTTAAACGTGCTTGGACGAAGAGAGTAGTACTAGGATGGGTGATTTCCTGACAAATCCTTGTTTTACATCCCGAACCTTTTTCGTTTTCGTTTTTTTATGTTATTATGGGTTTCCCTCTGCAACCAGAGACATCTTTCTCGTTAAGCGTGTCGGAATGGACCGGTCTTTGTCATTTTTGATTTTTTCCGACGCTTCGTGACTTATTTCTTGAGAAATCATGGCTGAACGAGCAGGTTTCGAGACGCGAGACGTGAACAAATTGTTTCTATATGCCTAAACGAATGGGTGAGACCATACCAGTACTAATGCACCGAATCCCATCAGAACTTTGCAGTTAAGCGTGCTTGGACGAGAGTAGTACTAGGACGTGTGACCTCCTGGGAAGTCCTCGTGTTGTGTCTCGGTTCTTTTTCGTTTTTATTTTTTTTATGTTATTATGGGTTTTTCCTCTGCGACCAGAGGCGTCTTTCTCGGGACTTATTTCTGATTTTTTCCGACGCTTCGTGACTTATTCCCTGAAAAAACGTTGCGGAACAAGCCCGTTTCGAGACGTGAGGCGCGAACAAATAGTTTGCTTATGCCTAAACGAACGGGTGCGACCATACAGTACTAATGCACCGGATCTCATCAGAACTCCGTAGTTAAGTGGAAAGCGCCTCGTTCCACCACGTTTTTTTAGGGAATAAGTCACGAAGCGTCAGAAAAAAATCAGAAATGGCGAAGACCGGTCTGTTCCGACACGCTTCCCGCTTAACTACTGAGTTTCGATGGGATCCGGTCCATTAGTGTTGGTATGGTCACACCCGTTCGTTTAGGCGTATGCAAACTATTTATTCGCACCTCGCGTCTCGAAACCGGCTCGTTCCGCAATGTTTTCTCAGGGAATAGGTCACCAAGCGTCTGGAATGGCGAAGCCCGGTCCGTTCCGGCACGCATCCCGAGAAAGACGCCTCTGGTCGTCAAGGAGAAACCCATAATAACATCAAAACAACGAAAACGAAAAAGGACCAGGGTGCAACACGAGGAATCCCAGGAGGTCACCCATCATTGTACTACTCTCGCCCAAAGTACGCTTAACGACGGACTTCTGAGGGGATCTGGTGCATTAGTGCTGGTATGGTCGCACCCGTTCGTTTAGGCATATGCAAACTATATGTTCGCCCCCCGGGTCTCGAGACCGGCTCGTTCCGCCACGTTTTCTCAGGGAATAAGTCAGAAGCGTCGGAAAAAATCAGAAATGGAGAAGACCGATCCGTTCCGGTATGCTTCTCGAGAAAGGCGCCTCTGGTCGCCGAGGAGAAACCCATAATAACATAAAAAAAAAACACAAAAACGAAAAAGGACCGGGTGCAACACGAGGACTTCCCATGAGGTCACCCATCCCCTAGTACTACCTCTCTCCCAAGCACGCTTAACTACGGGGTTCTGATGGGATCCGATGCATTAGCGCTGTTATAGTCACACCCGGTCGTTTAGGCGTATGCAAACTATTTGTTCTTGCTTCGCATCTCGAAACCGGCTCGTTCCGTCACGTTTTCTCAGGGAATAAGTCACGAAGCGTCGAAAATGGCGAAGACTGGTCCGTTTCGGCACGTCTTGCGAGAAGACACCTTTGGTCACCGTGGTGAAACCCATAATAACATCAAAAAAACGAAAACGAAAAAGGACCGGGGTGTAACAGGAGGACTTCCCAAAAGATCATCCATCCTGGTACTACTCTCGCCCAAGCACGCTTAACTGCGGAGTTTCGCGCCTCGCGTCTCATTACCGGCTCGTTCCGTCACGTTTTCTCAGGGAATAAGTCACACCCATTCACAAGATGTTAATATTATATGAAGAACCGGCTTTGATACCAACTGAAAGTGCCATTATATTTGCATAATGAATATTTGTTGATTGTTCAAATTTATGTTGATGACATTATTTGTATATACTGATCAGAAACTCTGTAGGAGGTTTTCAAAATTAATGCAGTCATCCTTTGAAATGAGTATGATGGGAGAACTTAAGTTTTTCTTAGGCCTTCAAGTACAACAATTAGAAAATGGAATTTTTATTTCACAACCAAAATATCTTAGAGACATACTTAAGAAGTATGGAATGGAAACCAAAATATGTTAGTGTCATTCATCACCAGAAGGATAAACTCCTTTGTGAAAAAGGGGATTCGTAGCTATGCCTGACAGATAGCAAAGAAAAGAGAAAACAGAGATGTCTGCTACAACTGTGGAAAAACTGGTCACTTTGCAACATACCGCTTTCAGAAAAAGAGGACATCTAAGCCTGTTGACAGCCAACCCAAAAAGAAGAAGGCAACAAAGTCTGTTAACAATAAACAGTCAAAGAGTCGAAGGCTAAAGGCTATGTTGGCAGACAAGAGCTGGAGTGACACTGAATCTTCTGAATCTGATGAGGAAGCTCAACTCTGTCTGATGGCTTGATAATTTCATGTTGATGAGGTATTTGACTTCTCTAATACTGATGTGTCTGATGTTGAGACGAGGGAGATGATTAGAGACCTATCTAAAAAACTCATTGACTTTTCTAGAATGTACAGAGTGCTAGATAGAGAGTGTATAACTGTGAAGAAGGAAAGAGATCTCCTGAAGTTCGATCTAGAGTCCAGAGACGATGAGTCTAAGAAACAGAGTGTATTAGAATTACAAATAGACTCACTGAACTATGATCAGATCACAGAAGTCCCAGATAGAGACCCTCACTAGGGAGAAGTCTGAACTGGAAGAAACTATAAGAAAATGAAACAAGCCTGTTGTGTTTGATCAGATTTCTCATAGAGAAGACTCTAAAGAAGGGATAGGGTATGAGCATGTTCCTGCCTTTGAAAAGATAAATTTAAAAAGGCCCTCACCTATAGTTTTTGTTAAGTCTGTCCAACCACTTGCTCCTGATGTGCCCATGCAACAGACTATCCATCAGATAAAGTCTGATAGGAAGTCTGTTGAGAAGTCCTATAAGAAAACAGGAGAACATATGAGACATAAGGTCACAGTACCTAATCCTAATAGATTCAGGACTGTTGTTCCCCCACGTGTTTTTCAGACTAATAGATTCAGGATTTACTCACTGATTTCAAAGCCAAAGATGGACCAAATGTTATTTTCGGTGACAGTGGAACTGGTAAGATTAGAGGTTATGGGACTTTGGGAATAGGTACAATTATTATCCATAATGTTGCATATGTAATGGTTTAGATCATAATCTTCTATCTATCAGTCAGCTTTGTGACAAAAGACTAACAATAACCTTTCTAGACAATATGTGTCTTGTATAGGATACTGCCAGTAACCAAACAAGGCTGGTTGGTAAAAGAAATGGAAATGTCTAGATAGTAGATTTTCATCATCCCTTGACTTGAGATTCATGTCTGTTAACAATAGATTACACTGCTTAGAAATGGGTTTGGCATAAGAGGTTATCACACCTAAATTTCAAGAATATTAATCGTCTGTTGAGAAATAATCTAATAAATTGCTTACCTGATATTTCTTTTGACAAAGATAAACTTTGTGATGCCTGTCAGATGGGTAAACAGACTAAGTCTACTCTAAAAGGGATTAGGAATCAGATTACAACTAGACTTCTACAACTTCTACATGTGGACCTCTGTGGCCCTATAGCCACTCTTAGTTTTGGATCAAGTAGGTATATCCTAGTGGTTATAGATGACTATTCTAGATATACTTGGATATTCTTCTTACACACAAAGGATGAGACCTATCGTGTCCTTACACGATTCCTGAGAAAAGTTCAAAATGAAAAAGACCTCAATGTCTTAGAAATTAGGAGTGACCATGGGACTGAGTTCGAACACATCAGGAAGGAGGAATTTTTCTGCTAGGACTATGTTGGCTGATTCTTTAGTACCTAGGAGGTTTTGGGCTGAAGCAGTGAATACTGCATGTTTAGAACAAAATAGATCGCTCATCAATAAACGTTTTAACATGACCCCTTATGAGTTATGGAAAGGCAGGATATCATATGTTGGATATTTCACGTTTCTGAGTGTAAATATTTTATACATAACAATGACAAGTATCATTTGCATAAGTTTCAACCCAAGTCTGATGAGGATATTTTTCTAGGATATTCTGTTCTAAGTAAAGCTTTCAGAATATATAATAAGACAACTCTAAAAATTAAAGAGTCTGTTCATATTTTCTTTGATGAAACTAACCCCTCTCCACCGAGAGAGGATTGTGTATTTGATGAGGAGTGTGTACAGGAAACAGATGAATAGGATAACAGATCTTCTCAGACCCAAACAGATAGTCTGATTAACAACAAACGACATGAGTCTGTTTAACAACAAACAATTCGGGATCACCCAACAAACATTCCAACAGACAACATTTATCAGACATCTGAAGTACAAGGAAATGATCAGACAGAGCAGCCATAATTTCACACAACTCAGCTTGGACATGATGGCACAAACTACTTGACTAAATGGCATCCACCTGATCTGATAATAGGAGATGTCACAGCACCTGTCAGAACAAGATCGACTACTCCCAATGAATGTCTGTTTACTTTATTCATGTCTCAAAAGGAGCCCAAGAATATCAAAGAAGCTCTGATGGATCACAGGTGGATTGAGTCCATGTAAGAAGAATTGAATCAATTCTCCAAGCTAAAAGTTTGGGAACTGGTTCCTATGCCTAAAGATCATCAGATTATTGGCACACCTACGAAGTCCTTTCACCTTCAGAACTCTGACTTTCTCAAGCACTTCCCAGGACTAACATATGTCTAATACTAGAGATCTAGAATCTAATGACAGATAAAATGCATAAAACATAAACAAGTATTTTGGCACATCAAATCATAAATGGTGACAGACATAGTAATCAAAGTATAAGTCTGATACACTTCTTCAATCTCCCCCTAAGTCTGATTCACCTCTTCACTCTGGTCGCTGAGGAGAAACCCATAATAACATTAAAAAAAAAAAGAAAATGAAAAAGGACTGGGGTGCAACATGAGGATTTCCTAGGAGGCCATCCATCCTAATTCTACTCTCGCCCAAGCAAGCTTACCTACGGAGTTCTGATTGGATCCGGTGCATTAGTGCTGGCATGGACGCACCCGTTTATTTCGGTGTATGCTAACTATTTGTCCGCGCCTCGCGTCTCAAAACCGGCTCGTTTCGCCACGTTTTCTCAGGAAATAAGTCACGAAGCATCGGAAAAAATCTAAAATGGCGAAGATCGATCCGTTCCGACACGCTTCCCAAAAAACATGTCTCTGGTCGCCGAGGAGAAACCGATAATAACATCAAAAAAACTAAAACGAAAAAGGACCGGGGTGCAACACGAGGACTGCTCAAGAGGTTTTCCATCCTAGTACTACTCTTGCCCAAGAAAGCTTAACTACAGAGTTCTCATGGGATCTGATGCATTAGTGCTTGTATGGTCACACCTGTTCATTTAGGCGTATGCAACCTATTTTATTCGCGTCTTGCGTCTTGAAACCGGCTCGGTCCCCCACGTTTTCTCAGGGAATAAGTCACGAGGCATCAGGAAAAATCAGAAATGGCGAACATCGGTCCGTTCCGGCACGCTTCCCGAAAAAGATGCCTCTGATCGCCGAGGAGAAACCCAAATAATAACATAAAAAATAACGAAAATGAAAAAGGAACGGGGTGCAACAGGAGGACTTCCCAGGAGGTCACCCATCCTAGTACTACTCTTGCCTAAGTACGCTTAACTGTGGACTTCTGATGGAATCCGATGCATTGGTGCTGGTATGGTCGCACCCGTTCGTTGGGCGTATGCAAACTATTAGTTCGCGCCTCGAAATCGGCTCGTTCCGCCTTTTTTTTTTTAGGGAATAAGTGACGAAGCGTCGAAAAAAATCAGAAATGGCGAAGCCCGGTCTGTTCCAGCACGCTTCCCGAGAAAGACGCCTCGGGTCGCCGAGGAGAAACCCATAATACCATCAAAACAACGAAAAAGGACCGGGATGCAACGCGAGGACTTCCCACGAGGTCAACTGCGGAGTTTTGATGGGATCCAGTGCATTGGTGATGGTATGGTTGCACCTGTTCGTTAGGCGTATACAAACTATTTGTTCGCGCCTCGCGTCTTGAAACCGGCTCGTTCCGTCACGTTTTCTCATACAAACAATTTGTTCACACCTCACGTCTCGAAACTGGCTCGTTCAGCCATGTTTTCTTTGGGAATAAGTCACGAAGCGTCGGAAAAAAATTAGAAATCGTGAAGATCGTTTCGTTTTGGCATGCTTAACTGCGGAGTTCTGAAGGGATCCGGTGCATTAGTGTTGGTAAAGTCGCACCCATTTTTATAGGCGTATACAAACTATTTGTTCGCGTCTCGTATCTCAAAACCAAAACCGGCTCATTCAGCCACGTTTTCATTGGGAATAAGTCACGAAGCATCGGACAAAATCAAAAATGGTGAAGACCGGTCCAATCCGGTACAGTTCTTGAGAAAGACGCCTATGGTCGCCGAGGAACCCATAATAACATAAAACAACGAAAACGAAAAAGGACCGGGATGCAACACGAGCACTTCCCAGGAGGTCACTCATCCTAGTATTACTCTCGCCCAAGCATGCTTACCTGCGAAGTTCTGATGAGATCCTTTGTTGGTCACTGGTGCAGGCTTGTTGTGCGTAATCTCGGGCATTTTTGGGACTTCGCGTCATCGGATTGGGCCATATGGTGGGCGCTAAACTTTTTGTGTCAAACGCGGAATGTAATATCCGAGAATTTTGGGAGTTTAAAATGAATATATAACGTTACGATTTTAGAATAAATCTTTCTAGGTTATATATTTAAATTTAAGAAAATATTCGATTAATTAAATCAAATATGATGATGGAATATTTTGGGATGACTAGTCGAACGTGTCAATAAACATTACGAACGAATAACGTTACAATGTTATAATGTAATAAACGTTGCGCGCAAGGACTATCGATTTAATTCCTTAAACAATGGATTATGACTCGGGAGGTCATACATTCGTTTATGGGATAAAACTATCAAGGAAAATAAATTATTGATGAATTAATATTGTGGAATTTGGGTAAAAAGTGGAGTGAACGAGACGTATCGTGGGACGGCACGGGGTATTTTTCCCCACTCCCTCACCCATCTCCACTTCTTCCACTCCACTTCCCGTCTCCTCTTTCTTCCACTCAATCCACCATTGCCTCACACCATCATATTCCACCATCCCCTGCCTGCCATCAGCCAGCCACCAGCCAGCCGCCTGCGCCATTGTCTTCAACATCAATCACCACCAATGCGATCATCATCATCGCCTTCATCACCTCCTCACCACTTCTTCACCACCACCATCTTCAGGATCATCATCAACGCCACAAGATGAAGGGCAACAGCAGGCCGAGGGAAGGACCAACGTCAGCACCTCGACCAGTGGACATCAAAGGATCCGTTCGTGTGATCGTGTGCATCGAGGATCATCGTTAATCAAGGCAACCTCACTCGTCCGAGACGCCTCCTTTATTCGATCACACGCGTTCTTTCCATCCGTGCGTGTTTTGGGATGTGTTTTGATGTGTGAAGAAGGGATTGTATGCTTTTTGATGTCAAATAAAGGATCCGTGAACGTCGTAGGCGGGTTCCTGGACGTTCTGGGCTGGAGAACAGTCGCGGCCGTGACCATCCTGGGTCGCGCCTGCGACGGCCTTCTGGCCAAGAAAATGACATTTTCGTGCTTCGAACCTTAAACCTAAATGTATATTTGAGATATATAACCCATACGCATGGAAATATAATGTCAAACGTACATATACGATCACGTTTGACATGTGGTGGGATATTTGGGATTGAAATGAACTAGAATGCACCCTTATAATATATATACCCTCAAGGAAAATAAATGAAAGCGACCGTTAAATGATTAATAAAAAGAGAACGGGGGACGTGGAGCATAGCTACACTATCCATGTGAACTAATGAAAAGCAAACGAATAAGAAATGTCGTCGTCTTGAACTGATAAGGACGGTATTGACATCCCTTGTGGATCCGTTGGGACATTGGTCGTTTTCCTGGAATTATTGAGAAGGTCGAACATGGTGTCCCTTCTTCGATCTATTGCGATCATCTGTTTCTTTGAATAGTCTTGGTGGCTTGAGTTTGAGTCATTGCACTCCTGTATTATCCTCTGAGTCATCGTCACGGGTGAGAACTAGTTAGGGAGCAATGGGCATCCCCCATCCTCATGCAGCGGCTTCTACGCCGTTGTGGCGGGGCCACAGGTTGCTCTCTGCAGGGAGGCCCAAATTATCTCAATGCTGGCAAATGATATCGCATTGAATGCGCACAAGATGTACAAGGCGACGCACAGAGTAGGCAGGTGCGAATATATCAAATCTATTGAATAACCCGGCTGACGATTGACACTTTATCTTATCTCTGTACTCCGAGTCGGTCATATCCTTGGAGTTATCGCTTCTGAGTCGAGTCATGAACCCTAATTAAATGCAAAAGAAAGGAATGACTCTTAAAAGCGATACGAAGCCATATTAAGCAATGTAAAACGATGCTGGTTGATATGACGCCCATATTTTCCTATATTATATAAAAATGTTTAGGGACTTTCGGCGGTCGTCATACCCGTTAACGGAAGTTTCCTGTAATTGGGATTCATACACCTGAGGTTGCTGAGTTTCATTAGCTCACGGTTATATTTTTCAATTGCAAGTATGCCCCCAACAGCATCTGAAGGCTCTTAGTGTGAGCTTGCATGCATATAGATGATCTCACATACTTCGGACATTGTAGCAGATCAGATATCTATTGTGTTTAATGTAATAATCGATCTGCATTGTTTCTGCTCCAATGATGTAATTAAAATAGGTATTCGGGACCGTAAGCTATGAATTTGGCTACTGTTTATAGTTTCCTTGATTTTTATACCCCTAAAACCCATTCGGTTTGTTTAGCCTTGTCACGAACTGGGTCCGTGATGGCATAACGCTCACGTATCTTGCGACATGGAAATTCGGGGGTGTTACACGGAAAGTCGAACCTGATTTCATAAGTCGGGCCTGAATTCGGAGGCCTAGGCATTGGGTTGCTAGATTGGATGATTTAGGTCCTGGCCAGATGCGAAAATCTACATCGACTAGAAACAACAAGCTTGGTTAGTCGGGCCCGAGGTGTGATCCTCGGGGATCGACTTCGACTAGAAACAGCAAGCTTGATAGAAATGGAGATCAATGACTGAGTTGGGGTTCAGAGAATCTTACTTATTTAGGTAGTAAATGAGAGTATTTATAGAATGTTTTCACCCTTTACATGGTGGATATTTGTCACCACCTTAGAAGGTAATTGACTTTGCCATCCATGAGATTGTATTTGACATTTTCTTATAGGCTCCTGACTTAATGATGTTGAGCCTTTATCCCATAGAATCACAATTATTTTGTATCAACACTACTCATCTTTAACCGTTTGCATGATGTAATGTTTGTGTAAATCGAACTTCGATCACTGAAATCATATCCATAACAAATTCTTGTAAAACAAATTTCGTTATGTCCTAGGTATCTATAATTTTGTTATACTCCTCCTGTCCAATATTATTTATAACACCTTTTTTTTGGATTGCCTAAAATATGTAAACATTTTCCTTTTAGAAAAGTTTTCAACATAAAAACTGTCAAATTGGTATAGTACACTCCACTAATTTCTCTCTCAACTGGTACAGTAAATTCCGTTATTAGTAAAAGATATATTCTTTCATTATCAAATTCAACACATATATAAAATCTCATAACAAATCTTGTATTTTATTCGGGATGAGGGAGGGAGCATCTATATTAGAACTCAGAAACTAAACCAAGAAGATAGCATCTAACTTGGAAAATACTCCTACTTAAATGCCACTATCACTGACACTCTACTTGTGAGTTATAATATTAACGATAATACAAAAAAAATTAAAATTTTTACAAAACATAATTCCTTTTCATCCAAATCTTTCCCTCCACATCAAAACGCGATTAAAAACAAAATTTCGCTTTCCACCCTTTTCCTTTTTTCTTTTCCCTTTATAAAAGGAACTCACAAACAGGTGTAAATACAAAAAAATCCAAGCAAATCCTAATCATCGCCGCCATCTCCACTCTCACTACACTGCCGCCGCCGCCGCCGCTCCCACCCGTCCCCTAATGGGCCGCAAACGAGGACGCCCCAACCCGTACGCTCACTTCCCCACCCACCCAAAACGCCGCCGTTTTCCCGCTCCCCTCACCACAGAATCCCCGGACCCACCGCCGACCACCAGACCCACGCCGCCGCCAGCCATAATCGTAATCGGACTCCCACAAGACCTCTCAATCCTGGACCTCAAATCCCGTTTCGAAATCTACGGCCCAATATCCCGAATCCGGCTCGACTCCCACTCCCTCGTCTTCATCACGTTTCGAACCCTAGCCGCCGCAGAAGCCGCCGTCGCCGCGGCAGTGGAGATGGAGTATGGGATCATGGTGGAAGAGAAAAGGGTATGGATGAGCTCTGATTTTGGTCGTGCTCAGATGGGGGGATTTGGTGATGGGTTGTGATTTTTGTTTTGGGTTGTGTTTGTGCAGGTTCAGGTTGTTTGGGATGATGGGAGGGGTGGGCGTGGGG